>JAOPHQ010000018.1:0-92500 GCA_030340625.1 Merluccius polli
TGGTTTACCCAGCTCAATGTGTTTTTATATGCCAGATTGTAGCATATGGTTTGCCATATTTTGATTAATGCTGGTGATTTTGCCTTCCAGAAGAGAGATTTCCCTGTGGAAACGTTTACTGGCAACAAAAGTGAACTGTTCAGAAGATGCCTCTGCACAGGATACTTTGCCAATGTCGCCAGGAGGTACCACAATTAAGTGTCGCTGTTTTTCTTCTTCATTAAAAAACCTGCTTGTGTTTTGACTTTTTTTCTCCTTCTACACCACTTGCCTAGGTCTGTTGGAAAGATATTTTCCACGATGGATGGTCATGGAACCGCAGTTCATGTTCATCCGTCATCTTCGGTAAATGTTTTATTTACATATTTGTCAAGGTCTATGGAGTATTATTATTAATATAATAAAAAAAGACTAGCATATTTTCCATATCCCCCCCCCAGTTATTTGAGCAGGAGGCTGAGCTAGACTGGGTCATCTTCCACGATATGATGGTCACCTCACGGGTGTACCTCAGGACAGTGTGTCCCATCCGCTACGAGTGGGTGAAGGACCTGCTGCCTAAGCTTCATGAGGTGGATGCCTATGAGCTGAGCAACATAGCGAGGGAGGAGGTGAACGAAGAGGAGCTGGCAAAACTGGAATCGAAGGAGGCAAAGAGACAAAAAGGTATTTGGTCATTACGTGCATACACGTGTTGTCGTGTATCCCAATGTCTGTAGGATGGATAGGGGTTATTCCTCCTGTTATACTAAATGTGCTATGATGATGATGATGATGATGATGATGAGCATCATAATAGGCATCAGCAGCCACTACATATTGCAATGGCATGTCTCACATTTTATTTTAGAGGGGTCAGATGAGGACATGGCAAAGAAACTGGAGAAGCGAAACGACGAGGCGTCAGTTGGCGATGCCCGCGCCCGCTACCTGCAGAGGAAGTTGCAGCGACAACAACAACACACCACAACAACACTGTGACACGCAGTCCAACACCAACGACGCCTTTGTTGTATTAATGGGATTTTTTTTATTATTTACAATTGGGATACGCTTACAGTGTATAAGAAAACAAAACGATTAAAAAAAATAAAAGAAAAAAAATGAAAGTGTCTTAATTCATTGTACCTCACGACTGGATACTGGCGCCGGCGTCGACTGCGCAGGCGCGCACAAACAGGACGCGGCTCGCTCGCTCGCCAGCCGCGTACGTCACGTCCTGTTTGCGCGGGTCTGCGGGGTTGGTGTTATTCAGGCTGGCTCTTGGACCGAGGGCCCGCTGCTGCTGCTGCTGCGACGACGACGACCCGCCGCATAACGGCATCCCGGGAAAAAAACAACACGGAACATGGTGCGGATTTTCTCCGGCGCTTCAGACCAACACTAGCGTGCGTGCGTGAGTGTGTGCGTGAGTGTGTGCACATCCACGTTGCGCTCTGCGGCGGCCGGGTGTGTGTGTGGTGGTGGTGGGGGGGGGGTTGTTTTTTTTTTCCGTGTAGTAAACGCTGTTTTTTGTTGTTGTTGTGGTCGTGCTATAAACGCGGTGACCGGACGCACCGTACCCACAGCACGCCGCCGCGGTGTGTGTGTATGTGTGGAGGTGGGGGGGGGGAGGAAGGAAGAAGGCAGGGAGCCGAGCCCGAGCTTGAGCCGAGCCCGAGCCGAGCCGTGTGTGATCATTGACAGAGTCCACAGTAACGCACGAGCTGCAGCAGCAAACTACCGCCGGGGCGCGCGCTCCCTCCGCGGTTATATATACTCTCACTGGGCGGCTCTTCCAGAAACAGCCGCCGCCGCTGCTGCTAGGAGGACTTATCTCTAAAACAAACACAAACAAACAAAACAAGAAAGGTGAGTAAAAGTAATGGCTCTAAATACATCAGCGAGTTGCCTCACCCCCTCACACCACACCCCCCCCCTCTTAAAAGAGAGAGAGAGAGAGGGAGAGAGAAATGCTAGCTAGTGTTTTAGCATGAATGGCTACCATTTGCTTTTGTCGTGATGCGGGTGGTCACGGTCGGTGTCCCCCGGTCCTCCGCACCGGTACCGGTGGGGTCCTGGCTCACCACCCGGTCCCACTGGGGGGGGGGGAGAGGACGGGGTTTTGGCCGTTTCACGCGTTTTGCGACACCCGGGTTTCAGCATGCCGCCATTGCCGCGGCGTCCTAACTGACAGGTAAAAGAGGAGGAGGGGGGGAAACAAGGCGTTACGTTAGTGGCGGTCAAACGGCGGAGTTAGGCTAACGTCTTTTATTTGTTTTGTTTTTTTGTTGTACGTTGAAATGACGTGTTCTCGTCACCGTGAATACTTATACTATATGCCTATGCGTGAGGTGAGGGTTTGAAGATGTAATGCCTATGCCGCTTGATTTGTGGTTGTTGTTGTTGTTGTTGTTGTTGTTGTGCTGACGGGACGAGAGGAGGCCGTTGGTGTAAACATATCGCCCCGTAAAACCGGAGCCATGCCAACAAAAGCGCTGCTTCCCGTGACTGTCGGTAATGTCGTTTCATTGACCTCGCTTTCCAGTAAGTTTTGACAGTCCGTCGGCGGAGGCCGTCCTGTAGTTGTAGCGGTCGGTTCATCCCGGATATTTCATATTTGACGATGCGGTGCGAGCATGTTTTGCCAGATTGCAGGATCGATAGCTAGCCGTCCATGGCGCTGACCCCCAGACCGGGATCCCTCCATGGCTGCACAAGAGGAGCCTGTATTAGTGTTAGCATGCCGGTGTCATGGCGGAGACTGGGGGGGGGGACTTAGTGGTGGCCCCTTACCGGGGGGACTTACTGGTGGCCCTTACCGGGGGGACTTACTGGTGGCCCTTACCGGTGGCCCCTTACTGGTGGCCCCTTACTTGGGGCCCATGGTCAGCCGACTGTTATCGTGGAGTAAAACTTGGTCTGTGGTCTTGGACTATGTGTCGTATAGCCTGATCTGATGTAGCCTACTATGAGAGGCTCGATATTGTTCATTTATCAATTTAGACTTCAAATGTCAGCTTGCTTGTTCTACCCCCCCCCCCCCCCCCCCTAAATGTACTGTAATAAAAAGAGTCACTTTGTCATTAGTCTCATCAAGTTTACTAATACATATGTTATATGTAATGTGGTGTGCCTTCCTTATGGAATAGCATTAATTTTCTCTAAGCATCTCAATGGACTGAAAAGTCAGTTTTGAAGTTTAATAACGAGCGGCATACATTCTGATGCAAATAAGAGTTATTCTTTTGTTGTGTCTGTTGCATTGGTTGTGCAAAGGACCTGCACTCCTCTTACCAGAATGAACCGTTTGTTTCATTATCTCTAGGTGCCATCCAAGTTATCTCAATCCTCGCCACTTGTGTGAACCCCATCTACACATTGGACGAGTCTTACCTTCTCCACCCGCTGCAGCCCCTACAGCCCCACCCTTGACCCCAGACGCCCCTGCACCCCAGCATGAACGACATCAGTGTTATGAGAGAGGGATGGCTCCACAAAAGAGGCAAGTCCCCTCCCCCCTGTTTAATTATCTCTTGTCTTTACTATGGTGTACACAACTCTATACACAACACAGCTCCGTTAAAGTTACCCGTAAAACACTCTGCAGCGCTCGTAAAAGACAATCTAAAATTCTGCCAACCGTCCACTCTAAGTGGATCCTTACGACCTGTCTCTACCCCCCCCCCCCCCCCCCCTTCAGGTGAATACATTAAAACATGGCGCCCTCGCTACTTCATCCTCAAGAGCGACGGTTCTTTCATCGGCTACAAGGAGAAGCCCGAGGTGTCCAGCGACCACAACCTGCCGCCACTCAACAACTTCTCTGTCGCAGGTCAGTTTTGCGGCACAGGTTCACAAACTAACTTCCCACTGGAAAGAAAACATTGGTGGCCTTTTCTCTTTTTCTTCTTTGAAACACTTTGTAACGCCACCTCTGTTCCTGCGTAGAATGCCAGCTTATGAAGACTGAGCGACCCAGGCCCAACACGTTTGTCATCCGCTGTCTGCAGTGGACCACCGTTATTGAACGCACCTTTCACGTGGACAGCAACGAGGAGAGGTAGGCATTGTTCGCTCGAGTACTGCCATAGGAAATCTGTAGTACTTGGCACGTACTTGCACCAGAAGCCTTAAAATGTTTTGAAGCAAACTGATAAGATAACCGTTTGTAAAGCCCCTTTTAAAATATGTTACGCTATTATATGTTATGCACAATCAATACCACTAGAGGGTGCAACCAGCTTTGAAGATGACTATATATATATATATTAGTGGTGGGCATAGATTAATTTCTTTAATCTAGATTAATCTAACTGTAATCTTGGAATTAATCTAGATTAAAATGGCTCCTACCTAAATAATGACTAAAAATAAGTCTGCGCGATTGTTGACGGGGAGGTTCGCGATTGTTGACCGGAGGGGGAGAGGTGCGCGATTGTTGACCGGAGGGGGAGAGGTGCGCGATTGTTGACGGGGGGGTGCGCGATTGTTGACCGGAGGGGGAGAGGTGCGCGATTGTCGACGGGGGGGTCAGTAATGACACCGCGAATACGGACGTTTATCATCTTTTTTTAAATATATATTTTTTAAGAGGCCCCTAATTGGCCGAGGCCCCGGGCAGAAGCCCAGGTAAGCCCGTGCATTAAGGCGCCACTGCCCAGACCTACGACCGACAGGGGGGCAGAGGACGCAGCCGTTCCGCAGCGCAGCCGTTCCGCAGCGCTTACCTTCCTTGGTGGAAATCCGGTATAGACCCAGCTGCCAACCCAACTTTGAGAATAGATCAACGGCGATAATTTTTTTTGCGCGCGATAAGAGTCTCGCGTTATCGCAGCGCGGTAACGCCGATAACGGCCCACCACTAATATATATATATATATATATATATATATATATATATATATATATATTAGGGATGTCCGACATTATCGGCCCACCGATATTGGCATAAAAAATCAATATCGGAAAATATCGGTATCGGTTTTTAAAAAAGCTCAAAATGACTAAAGTGGCCTATGGCATGTTATACCTTGTTGGAAAGCTCTAATTGTCCTGAGTCGAATGCAAGCGACCATTTTCTGTTAGTACAAAGACAGTGTGAAATAAATAAACACTTTGTTTGAAATAATTTCAGACATCTGTTATGTTTCAAGTGAGGACGTGGTTTGATGACATCATCAAACGCGCCGCGCCATCTCAATAACAAGCCTGGGCATGTGCGGCTGTGTAGTGGGACGCTAGTTGTAGCGTAACTCTGTAACTCTAAATATTGTATGATGTTTTTCTCAATGGAATGGTGAGGTGATCAGATGCCTAGCCTAGTGATGGCAAACACAATATTGTTTTTTCAGTGTTAATCTTTAAAGGAGCAACTACTTCTTGAGAAAAGCAAAGGTCAGAGCTAGAAGGTCAGGCCCTTGAGCCACATTTCCTTCTAAATCATTGTGGAACAGAGCTCGTGCTCCCGTTTGGCTGTCCACTCTTGCACTCTAATCAGTATTCATTGCCAACTGTCGTTATTATGAAATCCTGCATTAAAGCTGAGTGTAAGCCCTATTTCCCAAATGAACCCTCAGAGGGAGTGCTCCACATAAGCCCTCCTAAATACCCAATCAGAACGGCCTCTAGCCCAACCAACACCAACATTGTTCTCTTATCTCTCAAACTGTGTTCACTTGACTTCTGTTTCGCTTGGTTGGCCGTAAAATGTACTGATGCAATGCCTTTTCGACTCATTGAGAACTACTCATTTGCAATGTGTCTCGCGTCTTCTGAAAGCACTCGTGTAACTTTGACTCCATTGGCGCAGGGAGGAATGGATGAGGTCGATCCAGACGGTGGCCAATGGCCTGAAGAGCCAGCACCAGGACGAAGAGCCCATGGAGATCAAGTTTGGCTCTCCCAGCGACAGCACCGGCACCGAAGAGATGGAGGTGGCCATGTCTAAGTCCCGCAACAAAGTGGTCAGTGTTATGTTTTTTTGTTTTGTTTTTTTACTTGCATGGGCATGGCTCTGCATTTTTGGTTGGGAAAGCCGATGTTTGGTGGTGATTTGATAAGCAAGCAGGAGACAGCATTAGTGTATCATTAGTTTTCTTTCAGGTCTTTCATTAGCTTGTATTGATGTTACTCTGGGGAAGAAGTTTGATTACTCACTGAGACAGATTACATTTTTTTGTAGAAGACAAGGCTGAATGATATGGTAAAAAAAATCATATTGTGGTTATTTTGACAGAGTGATATGATTCACTTTTAGGGGGAATGATCATTTTTGCATCACAATTTTAATTTTCACTGAAAAAACTATTAAAATCATGATGGGATTTGTTGGGGTCTGTACCAAACAAACATGTTTTCTTACATCTGGCAAAAAAATGTGCATGCCAGGGCATCTCTGCAGCACTACAATACTTCATTTATAATGGTGTTATAAATGTACATTTACACATTTTACACCTCAAAAAATTGCAGCTCCTGCGATTTGAGTATTGTACTTGGCCATATTGCGATTTCGATAATATTTTGATTAATTGTTCAGCCCTAGCATATATCGTATATTATCTTAAAGCCAAGGCGAGCAGTTGTTGTGGTTGAGGACCAGATATATAGACACTCCTCATCAATTCTCTTCTCTCTCATCCCACAGACCATGAGTGACTTTGATTACCTCAAGCTGCTGGGTAAGGGGACATTTGGCAAGGTCATCCTGGTCAAGGAGAAGGCCACGGGCATGTACTATGCCATGAAAATTCTCCGCAAAGAAGTCATCATCGCTAAAGTTAGTGTCTGACATTTTCCTAACACAAGACCCAATTGGATGACAACAGATTTAGTTTTGCCCAATGCCTAGTCGTGTTTTTTGACTCACTGTATTTCTGTTTTCCCTCCCATTAGGACGAGGTGGCACACACGGTTACAGAAAGCAGAGTTCTCCAAAATACAAAGCATCCATTCCTAACGGTAGGGTACCATTTGCCTGGACTGTGGCCTTAGGTCTCACTGTTTAACAAATTAAGTGTACAATGGGTTCACTTATGTTCTTGCGTCCCCCCCCCCCCCCCCCCCCCCATTCCCCAGACACTGAAATATGCTTTCCAAACACACGACCGACTATGTTTTGTAATGGAGTATGCAAATGGAGGAGAGGTCAGTTGCTTTCTTTCTTTCATGTTTATATTAATAATATGTTGGGAGGTGTGCTCATTATTTTCTTGCCCTTTTTTCCCCCTCCCGAATGCAGCTCTTCTTTCACTTATCAAGGGACCGTGTCTTCACAGAGGACAGGGCTCGATTCTATGGTGCAGAGATTGTGTCTGCCCTGGAATACCTACACTCACGCAATGTTGTTTATAGGGACCTGAAGGTAGGGCATCCTCTTCACATTTGCCGTAATACAACCTGTTGTTATTCACCTCGACTGAACTAATCTAAGGGGGCCATTTCTTGACAGAAAGATGTTTGGCTCATGTGTATTGCGTTACCGTTCATATCCATTTCACCCTTGAGTTGTTGACGTGGTTCTCCTGTTGCTTTCTCAGCTGGAGAACCTCATGCTGGATAAAGATGGACACATCAAGATCACAGACTTTGGTCTGTGTAAAGAAGGCATCACCGATGGCGCCACCATGAAAACCTTCTGTGGAACCCCAGAGTACCTGGCACCCGAGGTAGCCATACATTCACACTGTTGCTCTGTTGTCAGTTAATTGTAGCAGAACTGCGTTTGATTCCCTCGATGTACCTGTCCTGTGATTGTATGCTAACCAAATAATAATATTGTAATATGTAGGGCTGGACCCGAATATTCGACTATTCGGATATTCGTTCGTTGGGTAGGTATTCGGTTTTCAATTTTGGGATTCGGATATTCGTTTTTTTTTTGGTTTTTTTTTCTAAATGTAGGCTATCACTAAAGGCGAACCGCAAAATACATTTTGTCAGCACATTCTTGTACTATATTTATACTTGACTGTTAAGATGTGGAAATATATACCATCTCAGCTTGGGCGCGTGACATCACTCACAGCAGTGAACGCCAGGCTTCAGTTCACCTTGGCCGTTAAAGGGAAGACAAAATGCCGAAGACCTCAGCTGTGTGGGAACTAGGGATGGGCATAATTAATCGATGATCGATCATTGATCGTTAAGAAATGTGTCGATCAATTTATATTGTTATCGATCAAAAGGACGTTGTGTTGCATACTGTGAGTCTTGAAGCGGTGCGGTGATCGCGGCTTTAGTTCCCCGTGTCTGATCGCTGTAATTCGGAGCGGGAATATCGGTTGAATATCTAATATCTTTCTAACTTTAAAAAACACTTTAGTATTGTTTAAGACGATAGCCGCACATCCCTCGTAACTACGCCGTGAAGGTGACCCCTCCCGGACTCCGCTGTTAACATGAACCGCTCCGCCGGAGGAGCCGCACACACGCACGTACACCACAATACAAACACATGTTTTACATTTGATTTTAAATAAAGTTGTGTGCAGTTATACGGATAAATACGATTATTGATTAATGACCGATCGCGTACTGCGGTCAAGACAGCCGTCTCTCGGTTCGCGTGGTCAAGCCAGCCGCTCCAACATTTTCAATATTTCCATAACTGACATTTTAGCAAAACGTTCAGCCTCATATATGTTTTCTGACTAAGGTATTGCTTTTAGATAGTTCATGCAATTGTTTCTAAATGTGTGGCTCATCTTTTTGTCGCGAGCCTTTTCCGAGCGCCGGCTGCATATTGTTAGCCTGGTCACCAGCCTCTCGTACTACATTTCATTTGTACAGAGAGTCTGGCCACTCACCATTGACAATTGTTAACTAACTGAAGGCGGGTGCTCTGTTGAAGTTTAAAACTATTGGCTCTGCCCAGTGCCACTCCGAATCTGCCATAACCAATCGCTGACGTTTGGTCGTGACGTATTTCATGCGCCAGAAACCACGTTGCGCGCAGTATACAAACGGCAGATGCAGTGAGCATTAGCATTAGCCTGGTTCCGCCCGCCTCCGTACTTACGCTCAATAACTGAAATTCGCGCACGACCTCTACGTCACTGTTCTCAGGCCGCGCCTCCTGTTCGCTGATTGGACCGGTAAAACTTTACCAGGAGAAAACCCGCGAATATGCCGAATACCCAGACCTAGTACTGAAGGGAAATGAAAATTGAGCGGAAGCACGTCGGAGGGCGGAGCCAGGCTAGCATATTGTGGGCGTATGTCGGCCTTTTCCCCTTTTTTCAAAACAGTTATACAGTTCAATGCCCACTTTTACTGCCTTGTTTGATTATTGTTGGCCGATAAGTAGGCTACTTATTGTGATTGGAATACAGATGTAGTCTTGTTGAATCGTTTCCAAACCTTTAAGAGCGCATGTAGGCGCATTGTTCGGCTTTTACGAGCGCCGCATAGGCCTATAACCAGGGACGGGCTGCCATAGGGAGGTTCGGCCAGACGATTTCAGGCCGATTATTTTGTATTTTTTATTTTGTGTATTATTATTTTTGGGCCGGTCCAGATTATTGGGCCGGTCCAGGACTGTCGCACCCCCCCCCCCCCCCCCCCCGTCAACAATCCCGCCCGCCCCCCCATCAACAATCGCGCACCTCAGCTTTTATCCGCCGTTTAAACAGTAACGTTACACATGATAAAAACGTGCACTTACTTTGCTTGGAAAATAGTTGCAACTGATCCGAATAGTACCAAACCTCACACCAAACCTTTTGCAAAAAGTTTCTTTTTTTTTTTTTGCCCCCCCCCCCGAATATTCGAATATTCGCTGTCGATTACTACCGAAGCTCCGGAGCCCAAAATATGGTATTCGGGACAGCCCTAGTAATATGGCCTTAAGTGAACTACATACGATTTATAAATCAGTCAGTCCATTAAATAGATGAAGAGTATCTCGAACATTGTAACGTAGTGTTCCTCAAGGAAAGCACATCACATTCCATTTAGTTGTTTGCCTGTCAGTTATTTCTTCCTCTCGCTTCAACACTAGTTAGCTTTCTTTTTCCATTCAATGGTCAATGATTATTGGAAGGTGTTCTCAAGCAACCACAAAGGGATCATAATCTGCATAACAGGAAAGCACAAAGCAGCGCTTTGTGACTGCTGTTTGAGATAATATACAAGGCCCTGATGTTATGTCACAAATGTATCAACACTAGTAGATTTCTTATCAAGGGATTTGTTTCCCTGTTCACTTCAAGGCCTCAAAAGTTTAACCAAAACATATTCATGCATGTACTGCTCAAGGGGTGGACGTAACCAACTGGCCTTATTTTTAGTTAGTCCTGGAAAGTCACGATGGGTGTTGAAAAGCTGTGGGTAAAAATGTAACATTATATTGACATGGCTAACATTTTTGTGTACAAATGTGGTTGTTTGTTTTTCTGACACAATTAAGTTGATGTTTAACTGAAAGTGACTGAAGCAGTGCATGGCCTCTGTGTCTCTTTTCTCCACAATCCACAATTGCAGTTTAGTCAATTACAAAATGATAAAACTTAATTCATTCAGTCATTTGTGTTCTACAATTGGAGGAAGAAATGCAAGAAGGATTGGTGATGCTGAACTCTGCATGCACTTGCCTAGGAAATGAATGAACATGTCTGACATGTCTGGCGTGCTGCTCATAATCCCCCCCCCTCCCCTCTCTATCAGGTGCTGGAGGACAACGACTATGGCCGGGCGGTGGACTGGTGGGGCCTGGGGGTGGTCATGTACGAGATGATGTGCGGCCGGCTGCCCTTCTACAACCAGGACCACGAGCGCCTCTTCGAGCTGATCCTCATGGAGGAGATCCGCTTCCCCAAGAACCTGGCGCCTGAGGCCAAGGCCCTGCTGGCAGGCCTGCTGAAGAAGGACCCCAAGCAGAGGTGCGTGTGCAGCCGCTGCCGGTTCCTCACATGTCACAGAGCACCGCCTTACAAAACTGAAAGTATAGTGTGAGTTGAGAGATTTTAGTGTGCTTTTAACAAGACGAGCACCTGAATCAGAGCTAATCAGAGAAAAGTCTGCCAGGCGAATCAGTTTCGCCTGGCAGACTGTCCCAGAGGCGAGGACCTTAGACACGGATCTCTGCCTCCCCGTCGGTCTTGGTTCTCCGTCTCGCCTTGGGAACGATAAGGTGCCCAGTGTCACAGGACCTCAGAGATCTGAAAGGAGCATACATTAAAGCAAATCTGACAAGTACTCAGGGGCTAGTCCATTGAGTGATTTTAAAAACCAACAAAAGGATTATTTGGATTTTATTTTATTTTATTTTTTCTAGGCTTGGAGGCGGGGCTGAAGATGCCAAAGAAGTCACAACACACAAATTCTTTACCGCCATCAACTGGCAGGATGTTGTCGACAAAAAGGTAAGCGACTGGAAAAATGCCGTGGGTGAGGAGATAGACGCTCTGCTAAATGTATACAAGTATATCTCCATGTTTTTGTCTTTCTCCACAGCTCATTCCCCCGTTCAAACCCCAAGTAACTTCAGAGACGGACACGCGTTACTTTGACGATGAATTCACCGCTCAAACCATTACTGTTACTCCACCAGACAAATGTAAGTTTAATGTTTCATTGAGTGCTATCGCATTCGGTGGCAAAATGTCCAGTTTGTGATTAAACAAAGACATTGGATATTGATGGTTGTACTACTAGTTTCCATGTTTCGCATGGCTGATGGAGGTCTGAGTGCAAATTTCAGGACAAACCTTTTGCGTCTGTGGCCACACAGCTGTGCGTGGCGTTCAAGAACTGATGAAATCGGTGCCTTTCATTGCCAGTGTGAACTATTCACCTTTCACGCGTCTCTCTCTCTCTTCTTCCCACCCTCTCTGTACTGTGTTCACCAGATGACAGCCTGGACGCGGAGGACTCTGACCAGCGTACACATTTCCCTCAGTTCTCCTACTCTGCCAGCATACGGGAATGACCCTGCAATGCTAGGAAGCAGCAGGCAGACACACACACACACACACACCCTCACAAACACGCACTTGCACTGCTGGGGAGATCGGAACGAGGCAAAACGAGAAAAAAAATGGCACATGTTCAATTCAGACTTTTACACACACACACACACACACACACACACACACACACACACACACACACACACACACACACACACACACACACCAGTAGATCAGTGTGAGATCAAGACACGGGTCGCCATCAAGACACAAACACCAGCCGTGGATAGGCGACCTCGGCGGGTTCCGTGCGGACACCCTGGTGGACCGGTCTCTTGCTCCGGGCCACAAATAGTTTGCTCCCGGCACTACGACGAGCACCTCATCGGGTCCTTCACATGGGACTAAAACCAGGTTACGCCAGCATCTCACCACCTAGTCACCAGCTGAAACAATGCCACACACACACACACACACACACACACACACACACACACACACACACACATGCGCACACACGTGCACACATGCATACAAATCCATGCACATGTAAAAACCTGAAAGGATTTTTTTTAAAGTAGAATGAAAATGAAATGAAATGAAATTTAGGGAAATAGAATTGATTTTTGTTTTTATTTTGTTTTCCATTGATACGGTTTTAAATTAATATAAAGCCATATTTCTTCAATTTTTTTATTTTAGTTTTTTTTTTACAAGTGCTCTTTCTGGAACTTGCTGTTACAAATTAAGTGTGGGACTGTTTCCTACAGGGAGGAAGAGGGGGCAGGGCACAGGCAAAACCATCGTTAGGAGCTGGAAAGAATGTGGTGTACACCTCTAGGAGGGATGCCATCTCTTGTGTTTGCACTGTTTGTGCGTGTGTGTGTGTGCGCGCATGTGGGAATGAGTGGGTCAAAGTGTGTGTGTGTGTGTGTGTGTGTGAGAGAATGTGTGCATCAAAGTGTGTGTGTGTTCATAAAGAGTGCAAGAGAATGTATGAACAACCATTTGAAATCTCAAAACATCCTTACATTTCTATTGATATGTTTTTTTTTCACCAAATCCGTTAGAAAAATGTTGAAAAGTGGTGACACTACAGAGTACAGTCAGTGGTTTCACAGTAAGAGGGTGATTGAGACCTCAAGAAGGTGATAGTTAAAAAGCGGGTCACGTCATTCTGTCATTTCTGGAGAGCGCACAGGGCCATTTACCCTCACTGTTGAACAAGGCTGTATCCATCGGCAACAGCAATACCTGCTGGAATATCACATCAATCATGTGGTCGGTCACCCGTTTTTTGTTGTTCCATGTCCTATATCAGTGTAATGAATTGTATTATTTCATAAAAATACGCATTTGAATGTCCCCATATTTAAACAATGACAAATGGTTCAATCATTGCTGTTTTTGCTGTGATGAGGCCAATAATTGACTGATTGATTTCCTGGGAGATTGAACACTTAGAATGATTCCACATGTAATGTTTTGGTCCTCTTTTTTGTGTTTTCTCTTATGCTGTGTTTTTGAGTACTTGGATATATTTCTTGTTTTGCCCAGGAGATATAGGGCACTGGATTGTAATCCAGAATGTTTGCTCCGGACAGCAAATTTAAAACACTCGTCGACATAAGCATATAGTATTCCATAATTGCAAGTATCGAGCGAGGCATGTCTCTTTGAACTTTGCAAAATGAACATCTTTGTTTTTATTTGTTTTCATTGTTTTGTTGTTTTCATTTTTCCATGTATTCCTTTACCTTTGGAAGACACATTGTCTCTTTTGAGTATATATTATATAATATATATTAAAAAAAAATCTTTCAAATGCTGTTCCTTTTTTAAGTTTCTCGTTTCTCTGTTTCCATCTCATTACTTTTACAGTGTGCTATTTGATGTTTCTTTGAAGTATATTTTGCATTGCGTCGCCATTTTCATTTTGTCTCCATTATCACCCCCCCTATAATCTCCTCTCAGAATCCAAATGTTTTTGGTGGCTTTTCGCTTGGCTTTCAACCTAAAATGTAGCTTTATACTAGGTATAAGTCATCAGCAAAGGCCAAGTGTTCATTTCCTAAATTATTGTTATAGTTGAGTTGCTTTGTTGTTGTGAGAGCAAAGATGAGGAAGAAGTGGAGAAGGGTTGGACAGAGTAAACCATTTTGCAGAGATTCTTGCTGTGTCTCCCGTCGATGTTGCAGAGCATTGAATGACATATTTTTCATTTACGACTGGCCCACTGCGCGTGTGTGAGATAATATGTAAGAGTGATAAGGACACACAACGGCTGTGAGGCTGATGTCGTCGATGGGTGCAATTGTCCCTGCGGCCCCCAGAGTTACTCCGGGTATACCGACCGATGGCTCCTTTTTTTTCCTACTATTCCAACTTCAGCACCTCGTCTCATTGGCTCAGGCATGGCCAATCATAGTCACGCCTGGCGTCCACCTTCTGAAACGGCTGGGCCGGACCTGAGGATTATGCCACTGATTGTCTCTCTTTGCCTTCATCATTAAGGGGGATGCCACAAAGCTTTTATAAAGTTGGCTCGGAAGCCATACACTGCACTTTGCTGCTAACTGCTTTGTTTATTAGTGCTTAAAAAAATGCAAGCTGACACCCTTCCCCTGACCTCTCCTGTAGGCGCACACAGGCACGATACGCACCTGTTCACCAGTATGTATATACCAAAAAAGAAAAGAAAAAGAAAAGCTTGATAATAGCAGCATCAATAGAAGGGGGGAGGGGGCTCCCGTTTAGTAGTAATTCATTTGCAGCTTTAGAGTGGTTACACGGCTTATCTGTATATCTGAATGTGATTTAACTTAACAGTCACGAATGTCACACCTTAATGCTGATGTAACGAGATTTGATTTGGTTTTGTGTTGGTTTTTTTTGCTTGTTGCTATCCAATTTCAGATGAGAAAATCAATCTTTAGGGGAGGACATTGTCCTGGTAGACAGATTCAGCCCCCCACTGCAAGATTTTACAAAGTGACAGGGGATACCTGCTACATTATGATAGCTTATAACGTTTGCAACTTATAATGTCCCAGTAAAGGTTTTTACTGAATTATTCAGTGTCTGTCTTTATTTATAGCCTAAAATGCATGTTTTATTATAGGATAACAATAATGTGGAGGATGTCACACTCACACGTAGGCTTTAGAAAAATGCATCATCACATTAAATTGATGGTTACTTTAATTTGATTACTTTTGTTTATACACCAACATGGGAACACAAAGTAGCTTACTTCAGTTGTGTTGCATCAACAACTGTGCCTATTGCCTCAACCCAAAACATGAAATGGTTACAGAAGGCACATGCCACTTAAATGAGTAGGCTATGTAATATCATTGTAACAACTATACATTGTATGTATCCAACCGTGTTTTTAATGCTTATCCTCCACAACAACTAGCCTATAATAATGCAAAAAATATATATTTATAATGCATGTAAGCCTACACAACGGCAGACTACTTTGTGGTGCAGGCCTACCAGTGTGCAGTAGATCTGCAGACCAATAAAACCCATCCAAGTGGGCGCGGCGCCGCATCCAATCAGCGGCCCACCTGCCTTTATAAATAGACCCGCGGCAAACATGGCGGCGTAGTGTCACACCTTGGCCTGCCACCGGCTCCTCGTGGATAAGTAGCTGCAGCGGCCTGGCGGGGGGGAACCGATGGCCAAGACTGGGTTCTGCGATGCCAAGCCACTGCTGGACTTACACAAGAAGGTGAGGGTGGCGGTGTTACCTGTCTACGTGTCGCACAATTAACCCCTCGTTTCAGCCACCTGAGACGGCGGCGCCGGTGTTAATTGACGTGGTTTTAATTTCAACAACGTGTAGAAGAGCTGCACTTATAATCGACTTTGTCGATGTGGCTTTACTTTTATAATTTTTGTATTTATTTGAAATTATATATATATATATATGTATGTATGTATGTATGTACCGGTATGTATGTATGTATGTATGTGTGTATATATATGTATATGCTCTGCTAAATTAAACGGTGGGTGTTATTTGAGTTCATTCTGCCCTTTTGTTTGTCTGAACCACACCCAAAATGTCTCCCCACAGGCGGAAGAGAAGCGCGTGCCCCTCCGCGCGTGGGCCAACGCGTGCGGGCCTAAGGAGCGCAGGCACCCTGCGGAAGGGTCCGAGCCCAGGGGCGGCCTGAAGGTGGAGCCCAGGGGGGGGCTGAAGGTGGAGCCCAGGGCCGGCCTGAAGGTGGAGCCAGAATGGCGATGGGTAAAGGCTAACCTCTCGTTATCCTGCCTGTGTGAGGTATATTTGGTTTTGCATTATTGATTGATGCTGCTGTTTGCGTCCGCAGGACAGGAGGCTGCAGGTGTCGACACATGATGGCATAATCACTGGCTACTGTGAAAATGGTGTGAGATTTCACCATACAAAAGGATCTAAAGTGTGTTTTTTTTCCCAAGGGTGTATCACACAAGAAGTGCGTATAAATGTCCACACTTGTGTATAAATGTCCACAAGTTAAAACGCTTGTTTTGTGCGTGCACTGCCACCGTTGGTTTTTCCACTGGGATTCATTTCTGGTTTCATCCATGGTCGTCTCACTGTAATGCAGAGCTGCGCTATATGCTCCTGTCTCACTGTATATACTTTTTTGTTATCGGTCCTGTGGTCTTCGATGTGCGAGGGGACCGTCAATGCCTCTGTGTATTACTGCTGAAGATGCAGGAGGTCGGCTTCATGTAACCGCTCTGTTTGTATCTCTTCAGTTGGCTTGTTGAACGAGTGCTCGGACAACGCGGTGTTGCTCTACCACCATGGGATCCAGGGCTTGCCCTGCCTGCGCTCCCTGGTGCCCAGCCTGCTGCGCCATGAAGTAGAGAAGGCCATGGAGAAACTAGAACTCATTTGGGACCGGGCATATTCGTGGGACATGTTTGTGGACATGATGGTGCGACCTGAAGTTTTAAAAATCCCAAATTATAAATTCAAGTTGTGTATAGTAATGGCAGGGCACAAAATTAGCACCAGCCACAAGCCAAATGCTGGTAAAATATGCAGGGAGATTTCCTTCACTCACCAGCCAAAAAAAACAATGTCAACAAAATGCCGAAAAAACAACTATTGAGTGGCAGGTGCCATTTGAACATTCACTCGCCATTTGGCCGGTGGTCAAAAAAGTTAATTTTCACCCTGGTGATGGATTACTTTAGTAATCAAATACCCCAGACTATTACTTTTATTTTTCTAATGGGGAAAATGCCATTGATTACATATAATCATGCCAAGATCACCGGGGATGTTTCTTTCTACCCTAACAGAGAAATCAGTATAGGAACACCTTCCCCAGCACTGAGCTGCCCAGGCCCTTCACAGACAACACGCGCACTGTCCTGGTGGACTGGTTGATCCAGGTTCATGTAAGTGCTCTGCTTATTGCTTATTGAGGATTTGTTTTTTATAATGTGTGTACACTATTGGTCACTAAAACAACTGTAGCAAACAAATATGTATGAGTCATATCTGGGTAGGGCGGCATGGTTGCAGCAGGATATTTCTTCTGTGCCAAAGTTGATGGCCAGTCAGGGGGATCATGAGCTATAATGCATGTGATTGCTGTACTTTATGGTGTATTGAATCCCCCGCAGGAGGTGTTGCATTTCCAGGATGAGACTCTGTACCTGGCCATAAACCTGATGAACCGTGGCCTGCGGCAGATCACGGTGTCCACCGCTAACCTGCAGCTCCTCGGAGTGGTCTGCCTCTTTCTGGCGGCCAAGAAGGAAGAGTGTCTCCTCCCTGAGGTACAGCCAGAGCTTTCCAGCTTTCCCCTCCCAAATGTCCATGAGGCAGGCCCAGCGCCAGGATGAAAAGAATGAGGGAGCTGTTAAAAGTTGCGAATGGGCAAAAATAAAGTTAATTGATTTAACGATGCAATAGCCCAGAATGCATTGCTTTAACCATGCAATAGCCTCAAAAAGTAACAACAAAACATATATACAAATATAACAACAACAAAAAAACAACATAAGGCTACTGTTTCAACATCAAATAATACATTTATTAATCGGAACTCGCATAAGAACATGGCACTAGCAGAGCGCTAAATATTTTTTATATTTTCTATAGATGGATAAAGCAGAGGGGGCAAAAAATACAACTGAGGGGGCTAAGCCCCCTTAAGATCCCTCGTGGCACCAGGCCTGCCATAAGGAGACATTGTTTACCTTATGGTGTTGCATTCTTTGTTTATTTTGTTGTCATGACCACCTTTCTCATATCCCATCCTAGGTGTCGGAGCTCTGCTACCTTATGGATAATGGCTACACAAAAAGACAGTTACTGCGGATGGAGCGCAAGGTCCTCTGTGGACTCCAGTTTGACCTAAGCCACTGTCCACCGCTGCACTTCCTTCTCCTTACCGCCGCGGTCGCACGCAGCAGCACCAAGGTGGGTTGACCGGCACCGACTGCAACAGAATGCATTTCTAGAAAGCCAGACATTTGTTCAGTTTACTGAAGAGTATTCTTATTTTCTATCATATTGCCAGGTAGTGTGGATGGCCCGGTACCTGCTGGAGCTCTCCCTACTGGAAGGGCAGTGTGTGGTGTTCTTGCCCATGCAGCTGGCAGGGGCGGCCCTCTGCCTCGCCCGCAGAGTGCTGCAGGAGCCCCCCACACCCGATGGAGACACTGCCTGGTGTATAGCGTCCAGCATCCACATTGGCAGGTGTGCTTTCAATAATGAGTGGTGAAGTGGTACGACACCGGCACCTACATTCAACTCTGGCAATGTCCACCTATTCGGCTCCGCTAGCAAATGTAATGAACTGCTTTGTATGAGTTTTATATCAGTAGGTGTATACACTTGTTGCTTTTGGCCATGGTGACTTCTGACTGCTATCACTGAGCAAAAGTATTAGCTGCAATCCTTTCCAATTCTTGTTCTTTTTAATAATGATTTACATCAGATTTACGTCACGCCTTTCATTAATCCCAATTAATGAAAGGCGTGACGTAAATCAAGGCACTTTACAAGTGATAAAAAAAAACAATTAAAGATCCAATTAATTAGACCAAAAGGCCTGGGTACGGAGGTGGGTCTTCAGCCTCTTTTTGAAGATGGTAATGGACCCAGCATTGCGGCTCTCGGCAGGGGGTAGGTTCTATAGGGTGGTGGGGGCAGCCACCCCAAAAGCTTTTTTTTTATGGCCGTGTCCTTGTGGATTTCAGTGAGATGGCTCTCCTGAGGATCATGCACATCCTGGCGGCGGCAGCAGCCAAGGCCCACTGTCGAGAGAACCGCGCCACCTTTGTGAAATACTCTTCTGCAGAGACCATGTACGTCAGCAGCCACCCGGTTCTCCAAAACGCGTCATGTCTGCTGGCACTGCCTCCCTTGCAGACGTGACATGGTCGACAATTGTGGCGCTAGTGGCGCTTGCATTGCGCGAAAAAGAGTGCACAGTGCAACAAAGACGGATTTAAGAGGGACTTAAACTGTAAACACGTGGAGCCACAACTCACTCGAGGAGGTGGTGAGAGGGATCATCCGAAATGCTGTGCCAAAAACTCTCTTGCTCAGTAGAATCATGCGTTGCATGTGGATTGCCAGCACAATGGCAACATTTACTAGTCGTTTTTTTTAATGCTCTTATCCTGCAGCTGATTTGGAAAATATCTGTATAATGTGCAATGTTGCTTCTGGTCTCACTTCCTGTGAGGACGGGGCTGTCTGTCAAATAATTTGATATTTTTTAATGTTAAAAATAAAGTGTCTGCTGCAAACAAACTAGGACTGATTATCTGTTTTCTGTCACTTTTTTCTTGGCCTAGGGCATGCATTAATGTCTTGTGGGGCCACTCCCTTTCATCCGTCTTGAGCGTCTCACTGGCACGTCTCATTACAATGGATACAATGGTGTTATCCTCTGATTATGGCTCCTTATACCGCCCACAATCAATCACATCACCATGTCGTACCTTAACGAGTACTCTGGCATTACTGATTTCGCAAAGTACAAGTAATAAAGTAGACGCCCAGCAAAGACTTGCATACATGCCATGCATGACAGGGACGAGGGGACCAGAGAGAGAGACGGCTGCTGCTCTCCCAGACACGTGCAGTCTTCTCTGATTGGCTGCTGGGAGTTTCCGCGTCAGCCTATGGGGCCGAGCGCACGAGGGGGGGGGGGGGGTAAAGTGTTGGTTACCAGTGGGTGGTCCGATATGCGACCGTGGGGTTTGATTTTATAGGAAATGTATAAAAGGCGTTTTATCAGTTTCTACATCGTCGCCGTTTATTTATCGTCACGTATCGATGGCCGCCCTTTGCTCGCGCACGGGCTCGCGCGGGGCGCCGCGTGAAAACGGCGGGTCGCCGTTCACTTGTCTCAGAAACGGACCATCATCGGTCATCACGTTATGCTTTGAACTGGGTTATTATGGTCTGTCGCCCGTGTCGCCAGGACGGATAACGCCGGATAGAGAGCCGCTCGTCGCGTCGCGCGGCCGCGGACGATGGACGTAGAAAGCGCGTGATGTCGGGTTTCCTGGAGCTCGCGGAGGGTCAGCCGGCGGCGCCTCGCGAACTGTTTCTGTTCTCCGAGGTAAGTTTCAATATCTGTGTGTTAGTTAGTTTGGGTCAAATATATACACTTTATATTAAAAAAAAAACTATATATATATATATATATATATATATATATATATATATATATATATATATATATAAACAGCGTGGATATATAATATCCACGCTGCGGGTGCGTTTGAGGTCACACGTGTGTGTGTGTTTGTGTGAGCGCGCGCGAGAGAGAGACTGTCAATGGCGACGAGCCCATAGAGGAAGTGTGTAGTGTGTGGTCAGAGTCGTTACATAACGTCGGAGCCGCGCAGTTGGTCTGGACCGTCTCCCTGCTCCCCCAGGCCCGTGTGTGTGATTCTCTAGTCAACTAGTTATTAGTAGGCCTAATTAGATATAATGAACTGCATCCTAATCTGGTAACCATAACTAGCCCACACCGATTAACGGACTCATTGTAAATAGCATCCAGGTTACAAACTATAATTTATTAACTAGAAGCCTACACTTTGCATAATAAAAAGTACAGACAGTAATTACATTCAACTCATCCGACATTATTTAATGGCATTTCAAACGTGTGTGTGTGTGGGGAGGGACACTAGTCGTCATAGCACGTGCACCATACCAATATAGGCTACCCGCCCAGTTTTAGGGTGAGTTAAGGACAGCGCTGCTGCAATGGCCGTTATCAGGCACTACCCCGGTCTTTACAATTGTGTGCATAGCTGTATAATTGATAGGCATGGGTTCCTGCCATAGTTTCCGACATGAAAATATCTCTGGCTGTACCTTATTTGATGTTCTACGAAATAACGCCCAAACAGATAAATCACAGGCCAAAGGAATGCAGATAAACACAAGAGAGAAAGGATGATGATTCACCCTGATTCACTATAGGCCTAATCTCTTGTTGAATACAAGAGGACATGGCGTTATTAACATCTAACTTAAATGGATGCACAGGTATGTCCTTCGATTTTCTCGACAACCGTTCGGCGGGTGTATTGCTGTTGGACCCAAGGAAGCCCAGTGTCGAGTGTGAAGGTGTGTGGATGAGCGGTTCTTGTAAAAGCTGCAAGCAGCGATACCGGAGGCCAAGCAATCAGCCCGTTCTGAACAGACACATCTTGACCGGGCACTGCACTAGTGTATCTAATGGCCCTTCCACTGCAAGATGACTTCTGTGAAATGAGCTAAATATAGAACTGCCCTGATGTGTGTGTACAAGCCTCGCTTTGCTTTCCCTGTGTGCCTTTTCACTGTCGTCATCGTTGTCATCAGAGATCTGAAGTGTATGTAATACAATCATAAAAAAGGCTAGGCTCTGTTGGTTGATGGACTTCTGAACCACTAACGTGTGTGTGTGTGTGTTGCACAAGAGTTGTGTGGGTACTGTAGTGATTTGTTTTCTGTTGAAAACAATTGTATTCAATTTTAATAAGATATTGATTAAAATGATCTTTAAAATATGTATTTTGTTTTCCTGTGCAGGCGGATTTGAAACAGAACAGAGGTCAGCTGTTGTGGACAAACCCCAGAGGTGGTTTTGGTGGTCCCAGAGCCGGTCAGGTGCTGCTACTCCAGCAGACCAGCATGGTTCCAGCCCCGCCCCCTCCCGCTCAGCCCCGCAACAAGCCCCAGACTCGCATGGCGCCGGGCGTGGGGAGGAGAAAACCCAGTTCCTTCCTCCGCATCGCCCCGCACCCCAGCAAGACACCCCCGGAGGACACCTCACCGAGCCAGGGCCTCCAACATCTGAGCAAGCAGGTGTTGTGCCCTAAAGTCAAAAGAGAAGAAGAGCCTGCATCTGTCCCTAGCAGCTCCACACTGCTGCCCATGTCTTCCCCTCTTAGCGGCGAGCGCCAAATATCACCCAGCTCTGCCTCCATCTCCTCCTCATCTTCTGCCTTGCGAGCGATCAAAGGGCTTCCAGGCAGCACCGGCCCCGCCGGCGCAGCCCGCTCCCGCCGCTTCCTCAACACCATGAGGGTCCTGAAGCAGTCGGGTCTGCTGGACATCAGCCTGCGCACCCAGGAGCTCATGCGTCGGAGCGCGGCCACACAGCAGGACATCGGCCAGCTGGGCCAACACACCCGCCTGCTGTGCCAGCTGGCCGGCCAACCGGGCGCCGCCGCTAGAGAGGAGCCGAGCGGACGAACACCGTGGGAAAAGCTCCACCAGGCCATGGCCCAGTCGGGCGGCTACCCCAGCCTCACGATCCTGCATCGTGAGTCCCCCCGCTGTCCGGGGCGTGGCCGCGCTCTTACCGTCTCTCTGTCGTCCTCTCCCTCGCCCGGCCTGAACCAGAACACTGCTGGTTCTGAACCCTCAGGGAAAGTCACCATCATGCCTCCTGACAGTTCTACAGGTTAACAAGTTTTAAGACGGGTTAAGTGCCTTTTAAATAAGGACAGCACAGTCAGGGCTGATCACTGGGTCGAATACCCTTTGGTTCATGTTATGTTACTGTGGCTCAATGTGGATGATTATTTTTACATGTTTATTTAGGTCCAGTTTGACAGGGGACTGTAAAACTGTAGCTTTAAAAGCTGTTGTAGATGGCTATTGTTCTTGCGACTTTTAGAGTTCCAGCCTTTCTCTTTTTGAATGACAAATGGTTTGTACTGGTCAGAGCAGAGATCTACTTATCTACTGGCCTGGGTGCAACTTAACTGCCAACATTTATATATACCGTATATTACTGCCCTATATACAAGTTGAAGAAAATATGGTCTGGGCTAGTGAGCCACTACAAGGATTACGAGTTAACAGTCGGGAATTTTTGACTGGCCGTCACAGAAGAAGTCGTCCGTGAGGTTGACAGAGGTAGTATATTCATAGAAGTTGTTATTTTTGAGAGGGGAGATGACAAAACAACATATATGGGAGAAGCATGACTTGATAGGCAACTTGAGAGGTTGGTGACTGTGGAGTTTCATACAGGAAGAGGAAATCTGTGCATGTGGAGAACTCTGATACTGTATGTTTGCATTGACGAGTGTCAAGACTGAGCCTTAAAAACGTTAAAAACATATTTCTTTTCACCCATCAACTTTGATGATGGGCACATGTGACATGAAATGTCGTTATTTGATGTGAAGTCCAGAACATCTCATTGGAGTGATTTCAATTATATTGATGTTTTGCCTTCATCCCCCTAATGCACAGCAGCTTTTGTATATTTATACACACTTTTCGTTCTATTGGTTTAATTGAACCAAAACAAAGAAATGAGTTTCCTCCGTAGGGGGGGCTGGGCTCAGCCTTAGAGATAGGATTAGGAGCTCAGACAACCAGAGGGAGCTCAGAGTAGAGCCGCCGCTCCTTCGCGTCGAAAGGAACCAGCGGAGGTGGTTAGAATATCTGACCAGGATGGCTTCCAGGCACGTCCAACTGGTAGGAGACCCCGGGGTAGACCCAGAACTCGCTGGACGGATTATATATCTCGTCTGGCCTGGGAAAACCTCGGGATCCCCCAGGCGGAACTGGAAGGTGTCGCTGGGGGGAGGGACATCTGGAATACCTTGCTTAGCCTGCTGCCACCGCGACCCGGCACCGGATAGGCGGAAGAAATCGATGAACCAAAACACAAAAATGGTGGAATTGTGAAATAATTGTTAGCAGATGCCTATTAGTTTTCATAACATTTTGTGTTCGCCATCTTAGAATTGAGAAAAAGTGGCTATATCATAATTATGAAATGTAGGAATACTTTGTTTTCTTGTATTTGCATATTTGTACAATTTATTTTTTTGTATTTTTGTGTCTTAAATGGCACTGCCAAACAGTGGTCAACATTCTGAGGCACAAACGAGAATTTTGTGCTTAGCCTACTTTAAAATGACTTTTGCTTCTGCACATTATGCCTTAAACTGCTGATAATATAGGTAACCCAATCAATACGCCTTGCTTATAAAGCATTAATAAAGTTAAACATTTTGAAATATCAATGATTAATTTATCATTTGTTCCCCTTATGTTTCTTCTTGTCTCCTTGAGTTTCTTTGTTGAATTATTTTATTTTATTTATAATTAAAACATGGATCATCAACAATTAATTCATGTTACCAAATGCATAATTGATGGCGCACAGTGGGTACCATTGTTGCCCCATACCTCCAGAGAACTGGTTTTGAATCCTAGCGTTGACATTTTGTGTGTTTGTGTTTGTAGCCCCGCTGGACTACCTTCATAGTCTAGCTTTCGGCAAAAGTCAGCTGGGATAGATGCCAGTTTTCTTTATTAAGATCAGCAAACGGCAAAACATGAAAGAGAAAGAGCCAAAAGGTTTCCACAGCAATACAGCTTTTCAGTCCAGAAAATAATGAGCACACACTTTTGTCTTCTAAGCTATACAAAAAGCAAACTAGTCCGAGTAACATGCGACATTCATGTACTTTTCAGAGATTTTGTGAACTGTCGATGAGCCTGTCTGCCTGCGCCCTTGTATTGTGCTGCAGCTCAACCTCCCTGTTCTGGGTCAGCGGGCTGTCAGCGGCAGGGTGACACAGACGACGCAAGCGCTGACAGCGGGGAAAAAACACATTGTCAAATCATACGTTTTTTTCCCCCCCTGATTATCGTCAATTATCAAATTCATGTTACAAGCTGGATTTGAGATTGAGATTCGTGTTGAGCAGGTGGTATAGGTATATTACATTTGTACTCAGTAGCCTGAATGCAACAGTAATTCCTTAGTTCTCCCCTTTACCTGAGGCAGAGTTCCATGCCCAGTAATCAGTTTTATCAGCGCCAACGCTGGAATAAGAACCATGGAGGACAAGGCCATCAGCCACCCCACCATGTATGCCCAGGTTGGGTACACGTACCAGCGATTGAAGGTTAGTGGCTGGTACTCAACCAAAGAACATATGAAAGAGACCTGTGAAAAGGTCCAAAAAATGTAAATATCCAGGGATGTAGAAGACATTAAAACGTAAGTTGAATATTTGGACAAAAAACAATGCGTTGTTTGGTTTGGTTAGATTTCAACGAGTGAGCTGTGATTAATATGTTTGTGGCATGCGTTAAAACACAGCTCTCTTGGTATTGTATGTACATGGAGCCCAAGATGTGAACAAAAAGGCCTTTTGGTCTCTCACCAGTGAGACCAGGGGGGTGAGGTAAAGCCAGCAGAGTTTAAAGAAGAAGTTAGGGCGCACACCTGTCATATCCTCAATGATGTCATACATTCGCTCTGCCCCTTACGTTGAGAAGAGGGAGACAGACGATAGATACATTTTATTAATCACAGACAATTTACCAACTCTACCAACAAGTATACTTAACCTCTACGGTTTACCCAAATCATTTTTTGTGATATAGGATTTAAGCAGGATTGCGTACCAAATAGCCAGCCCAGTGCAAGTGCTTCAAATACACAGAGGCAGAGAATGCATGCTCCATTACATGCATAGTAATCAAACAGCTGGAACACGTACATTCCTCCCTGATGGAGGAAAGATAAGACTGGTTGGTCTGGTCGTCGGGATACATCACAATAAGGGCGTACACAGGAATAACACATACAAAAATACATAGGAATCCCATATGGATGCCACCAGATTTTATAGGGCTAATATAATGCAACGTAATGTAATATGTAGGAGCATTTGTAAAAAGAGGACTTCCAATATAGCTGTAACCTTCTTTCCGAGTATCCCATTGGTGGTAGTATAGCTGTGACCACCACACCTCTTCCTGCCTTGTGTGGTCGTCAGGTTTCTGTTTTGTTTCTGCTGTGGTTCATGTGTTTTTGTTTGTGTTTCTCTTGTGTTTCTGTTGAGTTTCTTTTTTGTTTCTATTGAGTTTCTCTTTTGTTTCTCTTGTGTTTCTGTTGCTGGTCTGACTGGGGTCGTAAGCTAAGCAACATGCACCTGATGCTGACTCCTTGCCGGCTCTCAGCTGGCCAACATGGTTGTGCTCCTTTGTTTGTTCTTGTTTTATACACACACAACACCCCGCACTTCATTCTCCTCTGTTCATACACCCACTGATTAACTGACTCGCATGTCACATGGTTATCCTTGACATACCATTTGTCTGTTTCATGGGTTCTTTGAGCAAAACAAAGAGTCCTAATAGCACTAGTATTGAAATTGATACGCACTGACCTCTGTGACCATGACTAGCTGTGAACAAAAGCAGACAATACAGAACAGAAGGAGCAAGAGTTCTCGCCGGCCGGTCTTGCGAAGCACAGTGGGAAACAAATCTATGACTGATGTTATCACCACCTCCATGGCAACAAACTTCGATGGGAAAAAAAAGACAAGAAACAGAAGATGGATCACGGGTCGGTAATGTATTCAGAGAAGACTCAAAAGTCTGTATTTGTATTATTGTTTTTGTGTGTGTTTTTTTTTGTTTTGTTGTTGTACTTTTTTCAGCCTTACCTGAGTGTCCAGGCCCAAGAGAATGATCATGATGAAGAAACACACTGCCCACAGCTGAGGCAAAGGCATCATGGCTACTGCCTGGGGATACGCAATGAACGCCAACCCCGGACCTGATGATTATATTGTTAGATAGTAGACCGGGGATGGTTGCAACACGGGTCATTTGTAACACTTCCAATTCCTCCAATCAGGAACAAGTTACAAATCACCTGATTCACTCTGCACAGGCTCAGTTTAGTCCTTAGTCCACATACACAGACAATTTTAGAGGGAAGAAAACTAATTTTGAGGTAAGAAAGTATTTTTTTTTACTTCATTTTTTTTTGTGATAGTATCACAAAAACATTTTGGAGAGCGCATCAAATGATGTGAAAGAGCAGGGAAAGTCCATCAGATCTGTGGCAAAATGTCTGTTAAGGGTTAGGGTCAAATGTCTGTTACTGACTGACAGTAACTAACATACTTGACACACACACACACACACACACACACACACACACACACACACACACGTACGTGTTTTTGTCATAATCCTTATTTCATTATGTTACATTTCACCCCAGGGTATATTATAATGTTAAATTTCACCAGGGTGTGTTACAACTAACCCAGAATAAGGTGAATTGTAACATTTCACTCCTTGTGTTTGAGACTAAATGACACCATTAAATAGCATGTAACTTGTTTGTATCTAATTTGAACGCATTGGCTTAAAAGAGTTCCAAGATAAAACCACCATCCCCGGTCTCCCGGAGAGACAGAGTAATCTGGCTCTATTTGAATACTTTTTTTACTGAATACATGCTTGCTGCATTTATTTGTATTGATGTTTTTATTTTTTTTGATTTGAAGAATGGTTGTTTAGTTGTATGTTTAAATACACTTCCTGACCGTCTTTGTGCATGCAGCCGCCTACAGTAGGCTACCTGACTCCGCCACTTGCTCAATGGGGGTGTTCTGCACCTCTGCCATGAACCCGAGCACTGAGAACACGGCGAACCCTGCCACCACACTGGTGCCGCTGTTCAGCAAGCACAGCCACAGACAGTCTCTGTAACACATCATCAGAGAACACATTACACAGCTTCATCCATGCAAGCAATTGACTTCCACAAATCTCAAGGGTTTTCATCATATAAGCCGATCCACTGACTCTTGATTTGTTTTCAACTCACCTGTAGCAGTTGTTGTGGTAAGGGTTATAACTACCTAGCACGACCAAGGATCCCACTCCTATGCTGTAGGAGAAAAAGATCTGGGCACCAGCCTCCATCCACACCTGTACACAAAGAGTATTTATCTATTCTTCCCGCTGATTACACAGTGAGATTTCAATTCAATTGTAATTAAAAAAAGTAAGCTTTCTGTTGACTATGTGCTAAACTGCAAGTTTTCCCCTGGAAAACTTCTAATAAAAGGTCAAACGATAAACATTTTAAAGGAACAATAAATAACTAAACGTGTGTGTGTGTGTGTGTGTGTGTGTGTGTGTGCTGATTGCAGGAAAGGCATGGACTACCTGTGGGTCCATAAGACGGGATGGTTCTGGTAGAAGATAAAACACCACTCCGTTCAGCGCTCCCGGCAGAGTGAGTCCACGAATGAGCAAAATGAGCAACATTATGTAGGGGAAGGTTGCAGTGACATACACCACCTGGGAATAAACATATCCTTTATGTACTTTTAGATTTAAACAAAAAATAAGTGAAAAAATACAAAAAAAAGACATAGGACCTACAATTTGTTGACAAATACCTTGCCTGTTGAGCGGACTCCTTTCCAAATGCAAAAGTAACAAATGACCCACAATGCAAGGGCACAAAGTAACATTTCCCATCGAATGCTGCCTATGTCTTCAATACCACCTGAGATTGACAACGCCCGTTTTCTGTTCAAGACAAAAACAAGAACAACAAATAAATAAATTGATAGATTTTCATCATGAATCGTCGTCGGTGTCCATGAAAACTGAGCTTCCATATAAATGCAAACTAGTAGTAGGCCTACTCCCAAAATTCGGTGGCAGCTGAGGTTGTGTTGGTCTGGTTGTTCGATTTGAAGTTCCCATTCTCCAGAGAAAAGACCACACAGTTGTCTGATGGGGAAGAAAGAAAGATTTAGAAAACCACAACTAAACAAACGCAAGTCTGTAAGTCACTAAATGTCACAATTTAGCCACATAGAAGAACATGAATCTCAACAACTATTATTGCTTTAGTCAAATAATGTCAAAAAGACCATGCAAACACTACTAGGGTCTGTGGCCCTTACTACCTCCTCCTAAATGAAAAGTGCTTTATACACAAAATAAATAATAATAATAATAATAATAATAATAATAATAATAATAATAATTATTATTATTATTATTATTATGACCACCTGTGTTCCAGTAGTTGGTACAGCTGGCCCAGGGGAGCTCATAGCTGAAGGAAAAGATTAAGTAGAACAGGGCCCAAGCCAATATGGTGGGGTAACATATGCAGGTGTACAGCAGAACCACCAGCCCCCCATAGCCAACACCTGCAAGACAACATTTGGATCTAAAACTTCATTTAAATGTAATGTAAACATCAGTGCCAGAAAAGTGCAAGTGCGAGAAAAAGTATTTCCCATTCAGTGGCGATCATGCTCGTATGTTAGCAGCAGCGACATACAGGCTAATGTTACGCTAACTGCTAATTTTGTTTGTTTCCCAAATATCAAAATGTGCGTGTAAGGGGGCCCCTAAGAATGCAGTCTGCCAGTGTAATCTATCCATTCAATTAATTTGATGACACTTAATTGCTATTGCACTGTATGCAGCTAAAGGCAATACATAATTCATTATCTGTCTTTATCTCATTGTTTGTTAACCAAAGCAGTGATGTTTTTTAAGTGTACAATGTATCCTACATTTTATTAGATTACAAACATTTAACTGTTTTTACTTGTTTAACCATTAATTATGCATTTTGCAATCTCTTGTGTCTTGAGCAAGAGTGACCATTTGCTTTGTTAATGTTTGCCTTGTTCAAACAATCACATTGTTGGCATACATTGTACACAATCAGTTACACATTACTGTATCCAAACATTAAAAAAATCACTTTTTTACTGTATTTTTTCCCCCCTATGTGATTTTGGGATGAATGCTTAAACATGATGATGATTATACTGGAAATGCTCCTAGTAGTATCTGGATGTCAAAATAAACAGATGAATAAAAACAAATAAATTGAGTTTACTAGAAAGTAAACCCCATCGACTCCCACTTCCATTAGTCTCAGAGCACCTGACCCCTAGCCCCATGTTACCGCATAGACACATTCTTGACATTGATTCATTCATTATTTATTTGGATGCATCATCGTTTCTGAGAATGACCCATGTGTGCCACAGCTCAGGGTATTTTCATTTTGTAGCATTTCTAAGCAGTAAGCGACACCACAACGTAAACTGGTTACCTTCTGCCAGAGGGCAAAGCTTCTTCCAGACAGTGATACTCCCTTCCTGGGTGTACTGACCGATCACCGTCTCCAACAGGAACAGGGGCACGCCGCAAGTCACCACAAACACCATGTATGGCACCAAGAACGCACCTAGAACCACAGGACACACATGGCTATAAGGTGGGGGGAATACCAAGACGCAGGACTCTTTATCAGAAGATAAGTGAAAAGTCAGAATGATTCTCGTACCCCCTCCATTTTTGTAACAGAGGTAGGGAAATCGCCACACATTTCCCAGGCCCACGACGTTCCCTGCGACAGCCAGGAGGAACTCTGTTTTACTGGCCCAATGTCCTCTCTCTTCAATCGTTACTTTCTCCATCTTGTCTCTCTCTGAGTTTATTCCTGATTTCAGCAGAAGTTGTCAGGACAGTCTTCTCTCTGTTGTCGAAACCCCTTCTGACCCGCTGTGGTGGTTTGAAGACAGTTACCTATCTGTTTTACAGTATGACCTAATTGGGAACTAAATCAGTACTTATTGACTCAAGCTGATGAATTCCTAGGGGCCATTTAAACAAATAGACCCAGGTGATTTTGAAACACTCCTTCATTCTGGAAACATCTTACTGTCACACTATATTTACACTTGGCAAATGTGCCCCAGCATTGATATTTTCCTTTTACATTATGTTTAAAGCTATACATTATTTAAATCGACTTAAATCAATCCGCTATCATTTGTAAGAAGACAATTCTGATACCTTATTGAACAGGGTGCTTATTATTTAATGTGCAGATCTATCTTACATTTGACACTTGTCTGTGTCTCTGTGCATTTTGCTGGCAGTGGCATTCTATTGATTAATGTTTGTTTGTGGCACTAACTATCAGAAATTAGTAAAGTACATTTATTTACTGTGCTTCATGTTGTTCGTATCATGGCAACAGTGGCTTGGTTATTACTAATGTTTTTAAGGAAATTACAAAAAAGATATATTGTCTGTGGATACTTGCCCTTTATTTTGAGTTTACAATTTAAAATCCAACTGATATTTGTTAGCATTGTAAGATGGTAATGAAATTCTCACTGAATCTTAATGTCCAAAGAAACAGTACATTGGTATAGAGAGCTCTTTTGACGCCATACAAAAAATAAAAACAATGCAATGATTTAGTTTTCTGTACGATTGAAGGCCTATAGAAATGGATCAATCAATCAAACAAATTCATGGTCCATGTACACTTCATACTCAGTTTGAAATGTTTGTGAAGAGGACGCACAAAAAGGTTTCATTAAATTGCTGACTTTGTGCATTTTCCAACCTGGCATCACACGTTTGTGAAATACGAACATGTATGATATGTTGGCCTTGTCATGGCTAAAAAGCTTTGATCGATGTGGCTGAATTCAGCAGTTATTTACAATTTGCAACCCAAAACATGTATTTTCAGTTACAAAGACCAGAGCCAGTTGAATCCACAGGCCCAAAGCAGCAGCACCACTGTGAAGCAGCTGGATAAAGTCGTCCTCCCACTGCCATTCGTCTCTATAGAGTGCCTGACCCCTAGCCCCCCCTGCTGGCCTGAGGTCAGATGGCAGCGCCTTAAGTTTCCAGCCCCGTCCAGCACCAGGAGCTCAGCATGGGGGGCGCAGCAGCCAGCCTCGTACCTCACCCACATGGGCCCAGAGGAGACCCCCGACCACTCGGACACGTTCACTGGGGGCTCTCCCTTCTCGAGGGTCGACCCGGGCCGACCGGGGGCGAGACTCTCCCGGTCTTGGGGCCCCTGTTGCCGGTGGCCCCCAGCCTGGCCTTCCCCCGGAGGTGTGGGTGTGGGTGTGGGGGCGTGGGGGAGGAGGGTGAGGACCCCCTCGCCCCGGAGCAGCTGCAGGGAGGCCAGGCCAGAGCGGCCCCTGTCCGACAGGGCCAGGGAGACGCTCCAGCTGGAGCCGGTGCACCGAGGAGGACAGGGCCTCTCCAGGCGGGGGGTGGAGCAGGATGGAGGAGACATGTCTGGATCCTGTTGGGGGAGGAAGTGAAGTCAGATCATTCATTATTATAATTTGATCATTCGGCTGAATTACAGTAAGTATTCAAGTGAAAGGTTTGTAAACGTAAATGTATTTCTTTTGAAAATAGACAACCCTTAAAACGCTTTCTTTCCAGGGAACAGACACATAAGACACACAGAATGACATGAACAATGAACAACAGGATTGGGATTTCTTCTATATTTGGCTTTTTTAAATGATGGTTTTTGAGAGGCAAATCGCCCCATCAATCGTGACTGTTGGCTGGGGGGGTCAAGGGTCATACCGGAGGGACCACGGTCAGGTAGGCCACAGCGTAGTTTGAGTCCAGCGAGTCCAGGGCCCGCACGGTGAGGGTCAGGGTGACAGCGGCACCAGCCTCCGCCGTGGCAGGGGTCAGGAGGTCCACCTGGCCGCGGCTGGACCCCTTCTCAGCCACGGGGAAACTTAACGGAGCAGAGTTTAAGGTGGGGGAAAAAAAAGAAGTGAATATGAGGGCTGTAACTAACGATTATTTTCATAGTCGATTCATCTGACAATCCCCCCCCCCCCTATTAATCGATTAATAATTTAAAAATTCCATAAATAATAGCTTATAAATAATTGCTTGCTTTATCTAACAAGCAGCCAAGAAAAAACTAAAGTATTAATTTTATAATGATCCATGAACCGAACATTTGATTTTCTGAAGCATCAAGCAGCAAATGTTTGGTATTTGTACTCGCCGATAAATGACCTAAACGATTAATCGATTTATAAATAAATGTGCTATTCATTTTCTGTCCATCGACTAACACAAAGTGATACACCACCCCCTGTGGTGGAGGAGCCTGTGTGCACTCAGTTACAACCAGGAAGGAGGCTCTGACTCTGGGAAACCCCCCATATGAGTAGAGGAAAAGTACTGGGGGGAGAGAGACACACACTTGTGTGGAAAGAAAGAATGTATTTACTATATAATATCTAATCATTTTTCAAACGATATGATTGGTATAACACTATACCAATGCATGAGATCATTGTTATAGTGTGCACGTCCCTAAGTGGGAGTTTTTCGGCCTCCAGCAACACGTGGCAATTAGGGCCCACTAAGTCAGCAACTTTCTGAGGTGTAACAACAGAAATGCAGACTTAGCGATATATTGGCAATAAGTCCAGTCTTCAAAGGGCTTGGACCAAAGACATATCTGGTTTCTCCTGTGTTTTACCATCCTCACTAAAGTAGACATACAGACAAGCTATAAAGGTAAAATAACAAATAGACCTCGTCTTTACCATAGGGATGAAACTATCGGATAGAGCTCGCTTAAGTCTAGCCTCTAAACCGATAGATTGTTCACCAGCGACTTAAATCCAACGTAGGAGGAAAGCAAGAGCTATAGTGTTCATAGAAAACTCTTGGATCACACAACACACGGCAGCAGTACACTTTAAAAGACCAGTCCACATGAAATCAATACCTTCACTGGAGTTGTGTGTGGTGGCGTCGTACCTATGAGGGCCTCTTGGATGAAGATAGCCGCGGTCGTCAGTGGCGGCGAGGTTGAAGAGGCGAGCAGGGCCGTGGTTGAGGACGTCAAATTGGACAATGGTACTGTGACCCGGCACCAGTCGGGGGACAGACAGAACCTATAGAGAGATTTCATGAAAAAGTGACTGTTTTCATATCAATAATCACTAAACAGTGAATTTGTATCCAAAAGCCAATGAAAAGGAACGAGAAGAAAGAGTTATAGATTCCATTCACTGATGGTTGCCGTGGATAATTCAACTCAATGCTTAACAGTGCAACAATATTATTTTCTTTCTTTCTGTCTCTAATTAGCAATTAGCTTCCCAAACCACCACCACCTACCTGTATCTGAACATGGGTGGGTTCAATCATCTCCGTGGATACCCTTTCCAGCTTGTTTCCGCTCCCATCATAGCCGGACAGGCGAACACAGAAGGGCACTCTGGGTACCGAGTCCACCACGCCAACGAGCTCCCCCCCTGCGTAGGAGTGGATGGACGAGGAGGAGGAGGATGACAAGGACGTGGCATTGAGCCACACCTTCTGTAAGCTTTCTCCATTGGCTCCCAGCAGTGTCACATGACTGAAAGAGGCCTCCTCATCAGGGGCTAGGCCCTTCACGGTCAGCACCAGAAAGGTGGGAACACCTGGGCAACAGCAGAGCGAGGAGTTTCCAAATGTACTCATGATTTCAATACCAAAAATGATTTAATCCTGACTAATATCAAGGTGTTATTCTTCACTACACTATGTCTAATAATTGTACCCTGACTTACATAGCTTTTACCATTATAACTTAGAAGTGTTGAGACATGATGACATGTATGGTGTTATTTTCTAAGAGAGGTCAGGCACTGTAAGTTAACAACACAGTGTGAGCCAATAGAATCCCACTCACCACCCTACTCACCTGCTATTGGACTGCCCTCCACCCTGGACAACCCAGGGTGTGTCTCATTGGCCACTGTGGCAAAGTAATACAGGAAATCCACACTGCTGTCACCTGGGGGGCATGGAGCAGTGTATTTAATCTTTTGGTCCGTTATTATCTTACAGAAGTACAATCTGTGTAACACAATGTGACAACAGAAATCCATAACTAACTTCTATTTGTGTTATTAAGGGTAACCAATGTGTGCATCGATTGATCAGCTGACTTTGGGATATATATATATATATATATATATACACACACACATATATATATATATATATATATATATATATATATATGTTTGTGTATGTATATATATATATATATATATATATATATATATATATATATATATATATATACATACACAAACATATATATATATATATATATATATATATATATATATACACATACACACACATATATATATATATATATATATATATATATATATATATATATTATATACTACATAAATTGACATTTTCTTAACAAGATATTTGGTAGGTGACTGTGTAGTGGACACATCCCTCTGTGATAGTTATGGTTATTTTAGCATCAATAGTAAGAGTCTGTATTTGTGTGATTATGCCTCTCCCGCTCAAATATACCAAACAGCTGAACACCCTATAGATTGAGTTAGCGAGTTAAAATTTAAAAGGAAAACACAACAAAATGACAGATGAGCCATGAAAGCAGCATGAAGGACATATCACCATGAACGTACACAGAGATGAGATGAATGCATTCTTACCGATGATATTGAATGTGAAGGGTCCGTCGGTCCTGGCGTGAAGGGTCCACTGTCCAGGTTGTACAGGAGACAGCAGGCGGACACGGTTAAGGCCTTCAAAGCTCTGGATCTCTGCCAGGGGCCCATGCTCTGCTAACAGAGACTGGCTAACACCTATGAGAGAAAGAGACACACTTTCCAAGTGAATCACTCCATAGAGACCATTACCGTTCGTGTGGTAGACAACAAGTGTTGCGTGGACTGGACACTATTAATATTCATCCATGTATTCATGGTTATTTATGTCATGAGTGGCCTCATACAACTCCTTGTGGTTTTATGGTACAGTGTGCAACAGACAAATATACAGTAGTATACAGTACATTAGACTAAAATAGGACACACATTTGATTAGGGATTGCAGTTTCAAGGTTTAAGTTTAAATTTAACTTGTTTATTCAGTAGCCAATTGCTGTGGGGTTAATGTGTGGGGACAGCACAGAGAGGCTGCTTACCTGAGGGATTGGTGAGGTTACAGTCTTTGAGTTTGCCAGTGAGGTGCAGGATGACTCTGTGCACAGCCCTGTCTACTCTGAAAGGATGGTGGGACTCCACGCCGCTGTTGCTCTCCACATGAAGCAGTGTCACCTATTGGTGGGGGGGGGGGGGGGGGGGGGGTACAGTCAGTCAACATGGATGCCAAAACTAGAATAGTGTTAGTCAAGCTGTTGGATAGGTAGGTTTTTGGCCTGCTGTGACCCCATTTTTAGGTCAGATAATTAATGCGACCCCAACTTTTGCATCTGCTTCACCCAAGCCCGCCGTCAGGGGGGGTCAAAGGGTACAGATGACACTGGCCCAAGGCCCAGGGGGGGCCATGCAAAGGTCTATGGTTGACCCTTAAATGGGATCAAGTACAACAATTTACTTACTGACTTATATATCACTAACAATACAATATGTATTTAAATGATAAATTGATGTATGTATTATCATTAAAACACATTTCAACTTGTCTGATACAGCCTACCCTAGGCTCAAAACACTTGGCCAGTCAGATGTGCAGAACACACATGTGCTGCTAATGTAAAGCGAAGCAAACTGCAAAATACCTATGCCTAACCAGAAATCAGGGGCTCAAAAAAGAAAAGCCAGGGTACTGAAAGAAAAACTAAATGAAAGGAGCAGAGAGGCAATGGCCCATCAGGTCAACGCCTCAGTGAAGTTCTTACTAGTGTTGGTGTGCCCTTACATCCAAATGTAGTGCAGTCTGTCCATCCTGTAGGTGGCACTGTTCGCAGGGTTTGGTGACTCGTTAAGCTAGCTGAAGGCCCAACAATCTTTGAGAAGAGACTCTAGAAGAGAATCTAGAAATCACAAATGGTGTCCTTCTAGTACCTTGTCGGCAACCGTGCTGTCTTCCACTATGGCCGAGACGTTGTGGATATGGGTGTTTGTTGTAAACACAGTCAGTCCCCCAGACACAGAAGACAGGGCGGAGTACAGGGAGAAACGGTCAGGGGAAAGAGGCTCCCTGCTCCTCCTTCTCCGTCTCCTGCTAGCTGCCGGCGTCTTGTGACTGGGGTCCTCAGTCAAGAGGAACGTCACCTAGGGATGAGAGCCAAGGGTTACGCTTGGTTGGGGATTCCCCCCCGACATGCTCTTTACTGAAACTGTTTTCTCTATAGGTTCATAGCTACAGCTTATGTTGCATCATGGTCTGTCATGTTTGCCTTTCTCCTACAACAAATGCACAAAACACTGATCGTTTACTACTGGAACTACTGGAATTCAGCTGAGCAATTAAATGACTTAGTAGGTCTACCTTGCATTGCTTCTCGAGCGCCAGGGCCTTCACTGAACTGAACAGGTGTCCATCTTTGGGTGATGCATCAGTGAACACAAAGATCTCTGACAGTGGTGGACTGTGTGTAAGAGCCAACTGAGAACACACACACATTAGGTTAGGTTAGACATAGATACAGACTTGCATGCACACGCACAACACACAACACTAAACACTAAGCGTAGTAATGTCTTAGATGTTCTTCAACAGTGCTGGGTACTTTTTTATATTAACCTGAATGCCAGAAAGGCACATCTCTGGCTCATCTCCTCCCCCCAGGGCCATCAGGTCCTCCATGTAGCCCATGAACTGCTCCGGGTCATCCGTTTCATACACCGGGCCCACCTCTGCATCACGGGTCAGAACAAGGCAAACTTACCCAAACATCACACGCTCACTCCTCCATAGACTAGCAACAGCTCTGTTCAATGGGCTGGCAAAAAAGCAACTAAGAAACTACATGCAATGGACATCCAACTCATTGAGGGTAGCTGTGGTAAAGGGGTGGTGGATGTCCTCACTGGGGTCGTGGAAGGGAACCAGCAGGTAGGTGCCGGGTTGCCCACCGGAGTTTGCACGTCCCTGGATGATGGCGAAGGCCCGCTGTTTGGCAGCGGTGATCTCCTCAAACATGCTGCCAGTGGTGTCAATGACGAACACCAGCGCAGGGGGCTGCTGAACGCTGAACAGCCTGGCCAGACGAAGCACAGGACAGAGACACATCATGTATTGGATCCTACAGATCCTTGGCTTGAGAACAGTTTGGATTGTACATCACTTGATTGATGGATGTTTATTAAAGAGTGCAGACAAGTCTTCTCGGTTCAAATTGCTCTTTAGTATACCGTGTGAGGAATTTGAAACATCTGACTTATTTTACAACTTGTTTGTCTGGTTTTTTTTACTCGTTTTTTGTATTATTCTTGCACATAAAGTGGCTAGGCGAGAGGGTGAGCAGACCCACCTGAGGAAGGGGGCGTGGCCTACAGTGTCCCGTAGGTCCTTCAGCACCGTGAGAGTGGCCTCTGAAGCCAGCCGCGCAGCCTCCACGTGCAGGTCATGGTGAGGGGAGAAGAGGGGGGACGTGCTGTCCTTGTTGATGCCTCCCTTGGCGCTCCTATGACGGCTGCTGTCCAAGATGCCCCCATGACTACATTTCCCTGTACAGCAGAAAAAGTTGTGCGATTCGGGGATGCTATTGCTATTTAAAAGCTAATTATAAAACGGATAGTTCCGGTCCTTGATTCTGATTGGCTTGAAGCCGTTGCAAAATACTATAAACACACACTTGTGACCGCATAACAATTAATTTTTAGTATTAATTGCTTAAATCAAGCTTGAATGTGAATTTTAAATATCGAATATTGATTCATCCATTTTAACATTTGCAGTTTTTGCCGTGTGGTCTTTCTACAGATATGCAATGGCCACCAGCTGTGACCTACCCTCTGGTTTGGAAGGGGTGTGGCTGAAGTAGCCAGTGGTGAGCAGTCCCAGCTGAGGCTGTCTCTGGGTCAGTCTTGGCATCAGGTTGCCTCGGCAGGTAGCACTGAAACACTCCATACAGGTCGGAGTGTCATCTGCAGCACATACAGGAAACTATAGTGTTAGCATCATTAAGACTTGCAGCCAATGAATGCCCCTGTTCAGTAGATATACTAAAATGGTCATTTTGTTGTGTTGGAATGGATTTAGAAGTTAAATCATTAACTTATAGGCATCAGGATCAATCCACTTTTTATCATGATTTGAATATGCTGGGCAGCTTTGCAATTAGATTAGCCAGTGTGTCATGTGAGTTTGGAGGTGTTTAATGGCATGCACAAAGACATGGATGACTAGCAATCTACCAATCTACAGGTACTTTTCATGAAGTCCGAGGCTGGGTAAATCACCCTCATTGCGATACACAGTATGGTAATATGTGTGCAGTAATAATATGTAATTTCCAAGGTTTTGACACTTTTAATCACATTTTTAGACATCAAACACATCAATCAGTTACCGTGAGCGACCGGGACTGCAGGCTCTTCAGGCTGCAGTAGGTGATGGTAAATGTCCCGTTGGCCCATCTCCACCCAGTTGCTATGACTGTAGAAGTCCTGCCATGATGGATAGAGAAGGCCACAGAGATGGAAAACAACTTTCGACTGTTTAGTAGGTTGACATGGTCTAGTAGGACATACTTTTTTGTTTTAAGTGAAAATGTATACTACTACTACTACTACTACTACTACTATTATTTCTACCAGGCTACAACTAATACTGTTATTACTACTACTGCTGCTAGGTTACTACTACTACTACTACTACTACTACTACTAGCTAGGCTACTAATACGTCTAGCTAGGCTAGCTATTACTACGTTACTACTACTAGTCTACTACTACTACTACTGCTACTACTACTACTTACTAGGCTACTACTACTACTACTACTACTAGGCCTAATAATAATAGTAATAATAATAATAATAATAATAATAATAATTGTAGTTGTTTATAATTAGTTAATTATAATACACAGTAATTGTGTACAATTTGAATAAGTTTGATCTTTAAATCTGAAATTAAAGAGTCAGTTTAAAAGCCTGGTTCTCCTCGCCCCAGTGTGACCCCTCTCCTGGGTCTCCTGTATAACTGCAGGGAGTGGAAAAGCTGTCCCAGGCTGCGCCGGGCGCTCTGGTGCTCCCCGGCCCGCACCGAGAGCAGGGTCTGGGACCAGGCCCAGCGGAGCATCGCCGTGGCTCCATCCACGCGTTCCGAGTCAAAGTGGTACACGGGGTCGGAGCGGGTGGCACTCAGGATGTCCGTGGCTGTGTTGGATCTCACCACCTCCCCCACTGCGCTCCAGAACCCACGACCCAGTCTGCTCTGTAAGAGAAAGGGGTGGTTCATCACAATGTCATCACAACACATGCAATATATAATATAATATAATAATGCTATTTAAAGTATATACTCTATCTATGTATACTTATATATATAAAATATACATTTTGAAAGCACTTTTACGTGTTCCGGTGTGTCATGACTGTGCTGGTCTTTGTTGATCCCTAAGAGCGTATCCATTGTGACATTGAGGATGGCCCGCTCAGTGATGTACTGATGCGTGTGCGAGTCCCAGGACATTGTTAGTACACGGGACCAGAAGTCTGGGAGGAAGCCTGCACACGGCAAGGCGACGAGCAGGTAAGCAGCAGCAAACCAGTGTACCCTCCGTCCGTACCATCCCAACACCGTTAGGCTGCCCATCACCTCCTAAGAATGGGACGGTTGGCATCACAGCTGGAAAAAATGTAATAAAACAACAGATGTAAACGATTAGTCAACGGCAATTTGCCAAACCTGTTGGTGATTATTGTGATTGTAATATTCGAATAGGAAAGTCTGAGTGTGGCAGAGATATTACAATTGTTTACTGTTTAAGAGAAAAGCCACTCCCTAAATACATTGAAAATAACAGGAATTGTCCTCAGCTCTTTTATTCTGTACAAATGAGTCTGTTTACAATTATGTCAAAATTTAGCAGTTTTCTGCTGAATAAAAACACACACACACACACACACACCCACTTTATTTTCTATGTCACTGCAGCCTTGTCTGTACAGAGTGTCCTGTCCTATTGTTCGGTGTTAGCTATAGATGCACATACAATGCACTGCTTCTGTTCCCATGGCCTGTGCCCAATTAAGAGAGTGGCCAGAAACAAAGACTGAGGTCTTTAAAAAAAAAATTCTATTATGTCATCCTTAATTAAACAGACAATTAACTGTAAAACACAAGTAAGCCATGTGCATTCTTATTGAGATTATTCTTATTATTCTTATTCTTATTAACTTTATTAACTTTTAACTTAATTATAACTTTTGTATGAGCTTCATATCAGTTGTGCCACGCCTAAAGACAAGTTTACGAAATACATTTCCTATTAATTCCTAATATACATCATAATAAAAAAAGTAACAAATGTGTAAACATATATTCAACAAAGTTGAAAAACAAACACAGAAAGTATAAAGTCGTGTTTCAGTACTTGGGTACTTCAACGTGGTTCCTCACCTCAGATCACTGGGTTGTTAGATTCTCACGTTCTTCTCAAGAGCTGCTCAGACCCCACCAGACATGTTGTAAGAGGTGTCTGCAGAGGAAATACGTGTGTTTCTAATGCTCACATAGACTTAAAACCACAGAGGCACATGACAGAAGCTGCACTCTGCACACTGTACTCGTAGAAGTAGTATTGTTGTTATTGCGGTTGAGTCTGGCTCTTATTTCCTGACTTTCCCCAGAGTATATAACAATAAAAAAGCTCTAAATGAAAGTAAGTAACATGCGTTTTCGGTTGGACAGTCACGGAGTGGCCTAGTCCTGCGCGTGTGTGTGTGGGAATGGACCAACGTTGGGCTTAAGACATCCCGCCACAGGTCCAAGCCCTCTCCCCCAAGCCTTCTGCCCCACCTCACCCCCATTATTGCATGGTGCATTGACCCATCACAATAGACCTGCATATATTACTAGCCATGGTGTTCAAAGCCCAGCCCCCTGCGCTCTATCCTTCAGTCTCGCTCTTTTCTCACCAAAAACAAAACCAAACAAAAAAAAAGAAACATTTAGGCTGCTTTCAGCACCCCCCCCCCCCCCCCCCCCCCATTCCACCCCACCCCCCACGCACACACATGCACACACACACACACACACACACTCTCCGCCTTCCTTCAGACAGCAATGCATACAAGAAGGGGCTATCAGTTGCTAACCAACGCTAGGTTTAGCATGGCAATTTTTGTGGGTTCTGTGCTGAGATGGAAGGGGCCCAGGACTGAGTTTATGGGACCTTGACATTTTTAGCTGTTATAAAATGTTGTTGTTCAGCTTGTGCTTGCTTGTTTTCTTAATTATTTTTTGTTTTATTATTGATTTTTGAATGTTAAGCAATGATGACATAATGTCATAATCCCATGAACTTGTGTTGTCACTTTGAAAAATGATAGCCAAGATAGACAGCAGACAGACAGACAGACAGACAGACAGACAGACAGACAGACAGACAGACAGACAGACAGACAGACTACACGTTCTCCAGGACTCCTCCATCAGAGATGAAATTAAATCAGAAACCACCCAAAGGGTTAATTAACCTGAGTCAGACACAATATACTCACCTCAGAGAGAGAGAATAAAGCCATACAGAGAGACTGTAGAGAGATGCCCCCTCAGCCAGCTGGTTCTAGGACTCTGTCCACAAACACAAGCAGAGCCACCAGACAGAATCCCCACTAGACTAAACCAAATTATAAGAAAACAAAAAGAAAACTATCTCACATTGGAAAGAATCAACCAAAACCAGAGCAAATTGGAACACAATTTGTCCCTAACCAGACAATACACAGTGGCAGAATACTTGAGCACTGTGATTGACCCAAAACTAAGGAAATCCTTGACTATGTACAGACTCAGTGAGCACAGCCTCGCCATCGAGAGAGGCCACGACAGGCAGACCTGGCTCCCAAGGGAAGACAGACTGTGCACCCACTGCACATCAAAGACACATATTTACCACATTACAAACACCCAAAAAGACTTTGAAAACATGTCTAATAAGAAAAAACTTCCATATCTGCTGGTGTCACGCCATCCACTTTTGCCCTGGTTTTCCTTTCAGTATTTGTCTTGTCGTTATTCGTGTTAGTTCTAGTTTGTCCTGTACTCCGGAGTATTATAAGTGTGTTAAAAGTAATTAAAAAGTAAAGTATTCAGTTCCTGTGCCTGCCATCTCCTGCATTTGGGTTCACCTGCTCCGGTAGACCTGACAGAATGACAAGACCAAACTTGGACCCAGCAGAGAAAAATGCCTTCTCGGGAGCCTGTCTGGCGCTGGGGGGACCTGGATTTGCGAGCCGAGCCTGCAAGCCCTGCGTTTCCCTGGTCTATGTTGCCTCTGTGCCCACCAGATACAGGGCGTGTCCTGCTGGCTCACGACCGCCCCCAGTCCCAGAGGAGCCGCGAATGCCTGTGTTTACGTGGGACAATCCGCCACCAGTGTTTTGCCTGATAGGCATTGGGCCGTCGTCTGCATCCCCGCAGCTGCTCATGCCACCACCGGCAGTCTCCGGTCTCTGGCCGTGGGATCCCGGTGCCAGCTCCATCTGGGCCAGCCCAAGTTCCGGTCCAGACTGTACTGGTGGTAACCCGGCCTGCTCCAGCCCAGCGGGCACCATGTCAGCCTGCCCCTCAGTCTGCTCCCAACATCGACCCAGCGGACAAAGACGAGGAGAGGCTACAAAACTTCCGGGATTTCAAGCTCCAAGCCACCAACCTGAAGTCCCTGAGAAAAAAAACAAAACCGCCAGATCTCCTATTACTGTGGCAAGCAACATCAGAAACGGCACTGGAGGAAACACAAGCTCACCTGTCAGGAGGTCGATTTCACTCACCACCAGCCTGCTAACCCTAACCCTAACCCTAAGCCAGTTCCCCAGCCAGTTAGCCCCGGTAACCTTACTCCCCAGCTGGTACACCTGCCCTCTGCCCAGCACTCAAGTCTGTATGCTGCCCAGCACTACAGAGTCTACGCTACCCAGCACCACTACTGAGGCCCAGCCTGCACCGGCTCTGCTGCAGCCTTCTGTCATGGCGTCCCAGCCTCCTTCTGTCGTGGCGTCCCAGCCTCTTTCTGTCATGGCATCCTAGCCTCCTTCTGTCATGGCGTCCCAGCCTCCTTCTGTCATAGAGTCCCAGCCCCCTTTTGTCGTGAAGTCCCAGCCTCCTTCTGTCCCGGAGATCCAGTCCCCTGCCCGTGGGTTGCAGTGGCGCCAGAGCAACAGCAGTCTCTGATGGCTGCGCCCCAGAGACCTCCTGTGCGACTCCACCCACGTCATCCCGCCTTTGTCGCCGGTCTCCAGAGCAGTCATGCCGACATCGTCGGCCTCCTGTCTCACCCCCCTGAGCATGGCGGGTCGTTCCCCGAGCCGTCCTCCAGAGCCACTCCACTCCAGAGAGGTGCCTATGGCACCGGTGCCGAGGGCTTTGTCGTGGGCCGCACCACCCTCTGGCACTGGCTCCTGGTGGCCCTCCAGACCTGCTTCGCCTGTTGGCCCGGTTCCTTGGCCAACGCCCTGTGCAGGCGCCAGGCTGTCCGCCTGAGGTCGGCGGCCCTGTCCATGTCTGGTCTCCAGCTCACCCACCGGAGGGTTCCAGTTCGGTTTCTGCCCTGCCTCCCTGTGTTGTCCTGGGCCAGTCCCCAGGCCGTCCACCCGAGGTTCCCTGTGTCGTCCCGGGCCAGTCCCCAGGCCATCCGCCTGAGGTCTGCTTCCCTGTCCCTGTCCGGTCCCCAGGCCACCCACCAAAGGGTTCCAGTTTGGGTTCTGCCTTGTCTCCGGGCCGTCCACCCGAGATCCCCTGTGTTGTCCCCAAGTCGTCCGCCTGAGTTCTGCTGCCCCGTCCCTGGGCCATCCACCCTGGGGTCCCCCTTTGACCTCTGCCCTGCTCCTGGGCTGTCCCCTGTCTCGTCTGGGGCCAGGCCCCAGGTCGCCCCTCTGAAGTCTCCAGCCTCACCTCTGGCCAGCCCCCAGGGCGCACGCTCGAAGTTTCCTGTCTCATTCCAGGCTGTCCACCAAAGTCCCCTGGCCAGCCCCCAAGGCCTTGCCCTGGACTTAATAGGACCTTTTCACAGGGCACAGGTAGTAGACTAAACTAGTGAAGATTAGTCTACTACCCTGCCCTGGTACATAAAAGGAGCAGAACCATAATTGGTGCTATGAGTGATACCTGCTTTTGTTCATGATGCCTCTGCGAAAAGGGGCTATTGAGTTTCAAAGAAGATTGAGTTTCAAAGAAGAATATGCTTTAAAAGTTAGATTAGATAATTATGAACCCAGACCTGGAAAAACTTCAGCTGGTTTGCTCCCCAACCCCTCTTCCTTGTGTTAAATATCCAGCTTGGATTTTGGTCTTCTTCCTACCGTCCTGTTGCATGATTTCCCCAAGTTGGTCAACCTTGTATGGTTTTACACATAACTCCAATAGGCCTACATGTGTTGTTGATGATCGTTTCTCTCCTTTATGTTACGGAAAGGAGTTCACTTTGGGTTAATCAAAAACTGTGTAATTAAAATGCAAGAAACAAAAACTCAGGTTTGTACGTTGCCAGTTAATGTATTATTGAATAAAGGTGTTACTTGTAACTTTGTAACTAACTGATGCCAAGTATTACCAGTTATTCCTTGACTGTGTATTTTATGACTTGTTGCCACCTAGTGGGGCTGTTTAAAACTACACTACATTGGAGGTGGGAAAAAAACTAATACAATAAAAATAAAATAAAAAGCGCAGGTCATTCGTTGCTATGACATGTCACACATTTGTAATCGGAGGCGATGCAATTGAAGTGCACATTATTATTATTATGAATATGTTATTGAAAGTGAAAGCTCCCTCCCAGCTCCGCCCCCAACGGCAGTCCATATGGGCGTGTCCTGCTGGTCCAACTGCTGCGTATTCAGGAAGAAGTGCGCCAGACGCTGCGGGTCCCTCGCCTTGTATCTGACTCTGCACACACACCTGCGGAAAGGTAAGGGCGCTGCTGGCGTCAATAGGCACACCGTAGGAAGAGTAAAGACTGAAATGCAACACAAATTCACCGATTGTCATTCATTTCAATATTTACTTGGCGAACAGTAGCCTATATTTTAAAAGTTGTACATTCCTTGGTTTAATCCTCTAGGCCGTCGTTATTAGTAATCTGTTATTGTTAAACATAGTATGTCACAACATGAATGTTATGTGATTCATTGATTGCATTAAGCACAATTAAAAAGATTATACTGTGTGTGTCAGTAAATAATCAGTATATTATATCTTGATAAAAGGGTAAAAAGTCTATTGGGGCATAAGGGAGCTCCCACTTGGCTGCATTGTAGCAAACTGGGAGTTCCTCTAATCAAAGTATAGCAAGCTTTCATAGCTTATCAGGCTGTCCTCTGTGGCTTACTTCTCCACTTCAGCTGACACATACCCTACAATACAATAACCTGCTGATTTCAGGTTGAGTTACACAGGCATCATGGAGGAGAACTGCTGCTGTGGTCTGCTTACCGTTAACAAGGAACCAGGTACATTTCCACTGGAGGAAGCTCAACCCAATTGGTTTATCTAGTCATGTATTCTGTGCAACTGTGCATGCATGCACTACTTGCAGTAAAATTGTAGAAGAAAAGCCAGTATAGTTTTCCAGGAAGTGGTAGTTAGTATGTATTGTCTTTCTTTGCTTGCTCATTGAGGTCAGTGTGCCCATCTGAGCGTATCATATATGGGCTAATCTCGGATCCAGCAGTCCTACTAATATAGCAGAACTTCTGGGGGGGAAGACCGCACCTTGTTTTCTGTTTCGTTACAGAGATGTTCTACGAAAGCGAAACTGATTTAAGGGGATTTTAATCAGTGTAGTTCTACAATGGCCAGTCTACACGGTGTTGATATAAAAGCTTTACATACACTTTTGCTGTTAATAGCCAATTACGCGATGGATCAGCACATTCAGATGTGAATGTGCTGATCCATCTTGTGCATGCAGAAATCAGCAAAATACAATGGAAGTTTAAGGAAACATTTTCGTTTGAAGCTCAAAACTAAAAACGTAATCAACACACACACAATGAAGACGACTCGGCTTCAAGAACTTAAAAAAACATTATTAACAAGAAAAAGGGTAATTGTGTACTAGTGCTAGTACAAAGTTTTGGTCACATACGTTGTAGCCCAAATCAATTTAATTCAAGAATTAAAGTAAAAAGCTTCTGATTTGTCTTTCTGCGACTGCGTCCCATTTTGCTCTGTGTTGTCATTGAACAGTTCCTCTGAAGGGCGTCGATGTGGAGGTCACGGTGCGAGACCACGTGGCGACCGTCACCGCCACCCTGCTGTACGAGAACAAAGAGCAGAGCCCCATCGAGGCCATCTTCGTCTTCCCATTGCCCAGCGACGCCGCCGTCTGCCATTTCAGCGCCAAGATCGGGCAGTCGGAGGTGGTTGCTGAAGTGCGGGAGAAACAGAAGGTTAGGACTTGACACCGATTCAGGAGTCAAAACTCGCCTAACCGGTGTGTCGTCAAACTCAAGTCAAGACTACTTTTGTCCTCGACTGTCAAGAATAACACATTTACAATTAACACCACCCCTCCCCATTCCGGCAGGCTCGCGAGGAGTATGATGACGCGCTCAGCTCCGGCCAGCAGGCCTTCCTATTGGAGGAGAGTGAGCAGAGCCCGGACATGTTCTCCCTGAGTGTGGGCAGTCTGCCTCCAGGGGAGAGCGCCTCCATCAGGCTGGAGTACGTCACAGAGCTCGCAGTGCAGGCTGACGACAGCCTGAGATTCTGCTTGCCTGCCGTGCTCAACCCACGCTATCATCCTCAGGGTGAGGATGCAGCCAAAACGGCGAATCAGTATATGTATGCCATTTGGGGGCTGCTTTTATCCAAAGCGTCTTACAATGCCGTGAGATACATTTTTAGCACGGGGGGTGCCAGTGGGAATCGAACCCCTAACCCTGGCAATGTGAATTCCATGCAAAATTGAAATCAAATAAAAATACCAATATATTTTATTGATGGGCCAAAATAGCAACTGGCTTAATGGTTACACATGCGCTTGATTCTTAAAAATGTTTTTAAGTGTTTTTAAAAATGTTTATAAGTGTGAACTATAAAAAATGTATCATTGTAATTACAGCAATTCAACGTTCCATCATGATTACTCAACATGATTACTCAACAACCATGATTATTCAACATGATTATTCCACATGCCATGATTATTCAACATGATTATTCAACATGCCATGATTATTCAACATGATTATTCCCCATGCCATGATTATTCAACATGATTATTCAAAATCTCATAATTATTCAACATCTCATGATTATTCAACAGGCAGTGATGGCACCGGTGGGACCATAAGCTGTGGCCCGGACACCTCTGTGCCGGCCAGTCTGGTGCCCTACAGTCTGTCTCTCTCTGCCAGTGTCTGTTCCCCACGGCGCATCACTAAAGTAGAGTCCAACTGCTCTCTGGACCCGGTGCAGTACCTCAACCAACAGCAGACCCAGGCCACGGTATGTGTTGTTGTGCTGTTGTATCTAACTGTTTTTATTGTTTGTCAAAACTGTGAACTGTCTATTGTTGTCAGGTCAAGCTGGCTTCGGGGCATAAGTTTGACCGGGATGTAGAGCTGTTGTTGTATTACAAAGACTCCCACCTACCCACAGCTGTGGTGGAGGCGGGATGCGAGTCCGCTAAGTCTGGTATGTAAAAAAAACCTCTCTACAAACACTGCCATTCAACAGTTTGGAGGCAGGATCATAAGTTCTGCCATCCTGCTCTGCAGGGACTCTGATGGGCGACCCGGTGGTCATGCTCAGCCTGTACCCCGAGTTCCCGCCGGCAGTGATGTCATCGATGACCAAGTCTGGGGAGTTCCTGTTTGTGATAGATCGTTCTGGAAGCATGGATTGTTCCATGGAAAGCGCAGGGTGCAGTCAGATGCGTATTGAAAGTGCCAAGGCATGTAGCAGCTGTTATTAATCAGTCATATTCAATTCCCTTTTGACATTTGTTTTTTTCAGATGTTGTATATTTAGCACCTACTCACTGGTATGGTATTGCCCAACTTTAGGAAACGCTGCTTCTCCTGCTGAAGAGCCTTCCAGTTGGCTGCTATTTCAACATCTACAGCTTTGGTTCCACTTACACCCACATCTTCCCGTAAGCCTGAGCTCTGGCTATCAATTCAATAGTTTACAATATTTGTTTTGGATGGTTGTTTAGTGTGTGTGTGTGTGTGTGCAGGAAGAGTGTTGTGTACAGCCAGAAGACCATGGATGAAGCTCTGAAGGTGATTGAGGGCATGGGGGCTGACATGGGAGGAACAGAAATTCTTGAGCCACTGAAGCATATCTTCAAGCAGCCCTGCATCCCAAGTCAGCCAAGACAAGTATGACACACACACACACACACACACACACTGTGTATATGTTTTTATACAATGGCCCGGGTCAATACTCGATTCTGATTGGCTGGAGAGGTCTCAAGATGAATGACAAAATGTTAATAACTGTCAACTAGGACCGGACTCGTATGGGACAGCGTTTAGAAAGCTTCCCCGTTGCATGTCGTTACTAAGCTTGTCTCTATTTACTGCAGTAATAAGGTAACGTTGCCATGTTGTTACTAAGGTCGTCTCTATGTACTGGAGTAATAAGGTAACGTTGCCATGTCGTTACTAAGATCATCAGTAATAAGGTAACGTTGCCATGTCGTTACTAAGATCATCTCTATTTACTGCAGTAATAAGATAACGTTGCCATGTCGTTACTAAGGTCGTCTCTATTTACTGGAGTAATAAGGTAACGTTGCCATGTCGTTACTAAGGTTGTCTCTATTTACTGGAGTAATAAGGTAACGTTGCCATGTCGTTACTAAGATCGTCTCTATTTACTGGAGTAATAAGGTAACGTTGCCATGACGTTACTAAGGTCGTCTCTATTTACTGGAGTAATAAGGTAACGTCCGCATTCGATATGAATGTCATGTTTAATGACATTAGGCATGAGTCAGACCCAGGCATTAGTCAGACCCATATATTTCTGCAGTCATTTGCTGTTTGTTTACAGGCACACACAAAGTAGTGCAGCTAAAAGTTGTCATTTTGAGACAGAATTACCCCAAAATATCAACAACCTTATATTTTTAAGGATTCACAAGTGGCCATGGTATAAGCAGGATAATCCCTTACTTATACCACAGCCAGTGAAAATTCTAGTAGTTCTAGTTCTAGTAGTTTTTCGACATCTCAACTCACATCAGCTGGCCAGCGTTCCCTGAGCTAAACTAACCCTGTTGACTCATAACATACTAGCAACTAGAACTCCCCTTCAAAATACAAACAATAAAAATCTTCCTTAAATCAGTCGCCCTCAAAAGTTATTTTAATACTGTTATGTTACCGGTCCTCTGTCCTCTGGTCCTCTGATACTAGCTTACAAATGCATGTGAAATTCGCAGACCCAGTTGCTAAATATGATTGATATAAAAACGTTTGGCTTTCAGTGAATATCTTAGTTACAACAAGATTGAGCTAACCAAGCATTTTTGTGTAGACATGTTCAGGATTTATTCAGTTTGGGAAAACTCAAGTTGTCTGGCTGATGTCACTTAGATGGGACCGCGTTTAGAAAGCTTTTCCGTTGCTATGTCGTTACTAAGATTGATTTTGAGACAGAATCGCCAAAAATGACTCCTGTATAACGATTCACAAGTGGCCGTGGTATAAGCGGGATAATCCACTCCAGGGGCCTCATTTATAAAACTCTGCGTGAAACCCTCCCTAGAACATTGCGTACGCCAAACCTCAGAATGTACGCACAAAAACATTCCGATTTATAAAACCTTGCTGCGCTGTGCTGTACGCACTCTTCTCGTTATAAATACCAACGTGCGTCTAATTTGGCGTGCGTGCACGAGCGCTCTGCTCCTCCCAAGTCCATCCCTTAATAGTCCTTAAAAGGTCAATGCTAATTAATCACTTAATATTTATAAGTAGGAAGGAGCCTTTTCTGACCAATCATTAGACGGACAAATGGATGCACCTTTTAAAAAGAAAGCGCGTTTTTCGGATTCGGAGATCGAAGTGCTTCTAAATGAAGTAGACCAACGCAAGTCTATTTTGTGGCTTATTTATCAAGCTCATTTAAATGTTTAAGTGACACAGTTGGTCTGGCCGAGGATTGTGATTTGAAAGGGCTGTAGTGTGTTGAACATAATTTAGCTTTAATTCATATTTCATAATGGGTGCTTTTCATAAAATAAATATATAAATGAATAAATAACTCATATGTGGTGCGCAATGTGCGTTGGGTCCGCAATGAGCTCCGGGGGTTACCGCATCTTCTTCTTTTGGCGTTATTGGCGGTTTGCAAACGCATATAGTGCATTACCGCCACCTTCTTCCTGTGGTCGTCTCCAGAGTTCACTGTTTGAAAAACTTTGCGGGAGCTTTACTCCAGGGTGAAAGGATGCGGAGAACTGCGCACTCTTTTCCGCAAGGTTTTTTTTCTATAAATCACGACGTTGGCGGTGAAAGATGCGTACGCACATTTCATCCCTGTTTTCGCAACATTTTCGTGCGCAGAGACCTTTAGAAATGAGGCCCCTGGTGTGCTGTTAGCTGAAAATGGAAAAAAATTGAATTATGTTGGTAAATGTAAATGGACTGCATTTATATAGCGCTTTCTCAGAGGTATGACCAATGACCAAAGCGCTTTACAATTATTGCCTCACATTAACCCATTCATACAGACATTCGTACTCCGACGGCGGGTCAGCCATGCAAGGCGACAGCCAGCTCGCCGGGAGCAGTAAGGGTTAGGTGCTCAGGGACACCTCGGCACTTAGCTAGGAGTAGCCGGGAAGCGAACTAGCTATGTTGGGCAGGGCCATACTTTGCAGCTTTTGTAATGTGTACCCACGTGTGTTGAATCTCATGTTGTTTTTTCCCCCATAGCTGTTTGTCTTTACTGACGGCGAGGTGTGTAACACCACAGCAGTGATAGATGTGGTGAAGAGGAATTCCGGTTCTCACAGGTTGGGCCTGCAGTGCACATGAGTCACATACCTTGATTCTCTTACCGAGTACATTGTTATGTTGCTTACATACACACACACACACACACATACTACATGTGTGTGTGTGTCTGTGCATGTGCGTGCGTGTGTGTGTGTGTGTGTGTGTGTGTGTGTGTGTGTGTGTGTGCGTGCGTGCGTGCATGCATGCAGGTATAACTAATCCCAAGTCACCATTGATTGATTCTCTTGTTGGTGTATGTGTGTCAGTTTATTTTTGTACTGATAACATTGCTAAAATGATACCAAACCCAAATTATTGACACAATCCTTGACCTCAGGAAAGAGGTTATGTGTGTGGTTCTAGTATTGGTTTGAGTATGTGCACACATCTATAAGCATCCCTCGGCATGACCGGCATAAGCCCTGTGTGGCCAGTTATTCAATCATTATCTGGGACTCGTGCACAAACCATATTATATGGCGTGAGCCAAATTCCAATGTGGGGGATATTATAGAAACATAAAACCATGAACTGTTATTTCTCGTATTGGCCTTTATCACAGAGGTGAAATAGTAGCAACGACAACCGGTGTAGCTCTACTATTACACCTCTGTAATAAACCTCCTATTTATCTTTGCTCTTAGAAAAGTGAACTCAACCATGGCACTTTGCAAAATCTCTCTAGATGGTCCATATCAAATAGGTTGCAGGTTGAATTCAAAGTTTATTTACTCTCCCGTCTCCTAAATCTGGTTAAGGGTGTAGTCCAAATAGGTATTTTCTAATGCAGCTTCGCTCTGCTTTAACCCGTGTCTCGATATACTGTACCTCAGGTGTTTCTCTTTTGGTATTGGCGAGGGAGCCAGTACAGCACTCATCAAGGGGTTGGCCAAAGAAGGACGCGGCCACGCCCAGTTCATCACCGGTGCCGACAGAATGCAGTCCAAAGTAAGACAAGGACTCGGGATCAGATAGAGGCAACAGAAGGGAGTCAAAATAGTTACATTTTGTCTCTGTATACAACTACTCGACTCAACTGTGATATTACAATCTTCTCCTTCTTACCGCCCACAAGGTGATGCAGTCACTGCGCTTTGCTCTGCAACCGGCTGTGGTCGACATCTCTGTCACATGGGATGTGCCTGCCGGTGTTTCCGTCACTACACTTTCTCAGCCCATCACAAACCTCTTCCAGGGTCAGAGGTCACTGATTTATGCCCAGCTCACTGGACAGGTAGGACATGTGTCGAAGAATAAATTCACCTGTATACCAATATTTATTTCTCAGGAAAATGTGTAAATATGGAAATAATAAAGAATAAGAAGAATAAGAATTAATAAGGTCTACACGGGGTGATTTGAAACCTTTACAGACTTTTGTACTTTTTTACAATACTACTGCTGGCCGAGTATATTATTAGTATATTATTTGTATTCACCAATCACGCTCTTACAGATCCCCGCCTCCAGCAGCATGATTGGTTGAAACAATTGTGAAGCGAAAGAACGCCCCCTTCACCAGGGGCGGACTGGGAACAAAAATCGGCGGGGGGGGGGGGGGGGGGGGGTTCTGCGCGATTGTTGATGGGGGGAGGGGGGGGGGGGGTTGCTGCGCGATTGTTGACGGGGTTCTTCAAAGAAAAAAAAAAAAAAAATCGCACCCACACGGCCGTTCTGGACTTTTCCAGAACTCACAGATGGCCAGTCCGCCCCTGCCGTTCACCCAGATTTTAGCTCGTCTGCCATCAGACTTTAGATATTAATCAAAAGACTGATTTGTGAAACTTTCTGATACACACAACCAGGTTGCTAGCGGACAACTGTACAAGGTGTAGATGCTAAGCTCAGAGAGACAATGTAGAATTTCTTTAATAGTGCACACGAAAGGGAATTGCGAAAAGACAGAACCGCGACTCAGGACTGTGGACGTTTGCATGGATTTGAGTTTTCGGTTTCAGAAACGCTACATATGTGTATATGTATGTATGTATGTATGTATGTATGTATGTATGTATGTATGTATGTATGTATGTATGTATGTATGTATGTATGTATGTTAGAATATCTGTATATCTGTATATCTGTATATATATACCAATACATAAATAAAGGATTCTATGCTCTCGCAGGGCTCGGGGGATGCAGAGGGCTGTGTGACGGTGAAATACAGCCTGGCAGATCATCCCACTCAGAATCAGCTGAAGTTCAGTCTTAAGCCGACAGAGGACACTGGGTAAGCCAATTGACTCATACCCCCATTTGTCCAATCTCTCAATGTCGCATAAAAATAAGAATGACCAAGGCTAACTATATCGTCACTATAGAAATACATGGGACAAACATGTCTTCTCTCTCTCATGCTCGCTTGGCAGGTTGACCGCCCACCGACTGGGGGCTCGGGCTCTGATTCGCTCTCTGGAGGTAGAGGCGAAGGAACACGGTGACCAAAGCGACCCAGTCAAAGCAAAGGAAAAGGTGATCGAAGTCAGCGTCCAATCAGGAGTGAGCAGCTCACTCACTGCCTTCATCGCAGTGAACAAGGGCAATGGGGAGGCTGTACAAGGGCCTCTTCTGCGCAGAAATGTGCCTGCACCGAGTATGTCTATCCATCTATCTGTCTATCCATCTATCTGTCTCTCTCCCACTCTCTCTCTCTCTCTCTCTCTGTCTGTCTGTCTGTCTGTCTTTAAAGTTGTAGGGTTAGGGTTAGTTACTCATAAAAGACACCACAAGCATTATAATTAGAGATGGGCATAGATTAATTTCTTTAATCTAGATTAATCAATTTTTTAAATCTTGGAATTAATGTAGGTTAATCTAGATTAAAGTGGCTCATTTGAATGCTGTTGAAAGTGTGCGTAATGTGTGTGCTACCTAAATAATGACTTACAATAGCTAAATAATGACTGAGAATCGGTGGTGCTACCGGAGGGGTAGAGTTGCGCGATTGTTGAGGGGGGAGGGGGGGGCAATAGATTAACGGCGATAATTTCTTTATCGCCGATAAGAGTCTCACGTTATCGCAGCGCGGTAACGCCGATAACGGCCCATCACTAATTATAATAGATGTGTAATTGGGGCATGATAATACTCGACACATACAAGGTACAGGCCGTCTTCAAAGCATAAAAAAGATACAAAGATTTCAGAGAGAAAGAGAGGGGAGAGGGTGGCAGGATTGGAGTTTTTCTACATAGTCATAACCAGAGGTAAAGAGAACCATTTAGTGTGTCCATATTGGGTCATGCAGCTGAGTAATATAGGAGTGAATTGACACTAGCATCTGGATAACTCTTACCTTACACAACAGACTAATGATCCACTCCCCCCCCCCCCCTCACCAAGGGTTGATGATGGGGTGTATGCCAATGGCATTGTGTAGGCCAATGGCCATGAAGTCCTGCTCATTCGCCCGCTCAGGTAAAGTATTCCGTAAGAAGGGTTTGGGTTTGGGTTAGCATTTCATACAATACAAAATACAATTAATTTTGAAAGAATGGCGTGTGTGTGTGTGTGTGTGTGCATGTGTGCGTGCGTGCGTGCGTTATTTTTCAGGTTCACGTTCCGCGAGTGCCTCAGCAGGTTAGTGTTTCACTTATGTTTATTTTTGTTTGTTCTTCATGAGACTTAATGTTGTTGTTGCTGTTTCTAGTGCTCAGCCAAAGTATAAGCTGTGCATATACTTTAGGCTGCATTCAGACAAAATCAGGCTGTTTCTCATCTGAGCTGTCCATACACTTTAGACAGTTAATAGTTACATACACAATGACTACTGGTACCACTAGAGGTGCCAATGCTACACATTGTCACTTTTTTCCTTAACCATCTAATCATCTATAACCATCCACCCATAAAAAGTCAACATGTGAGTCTTGAATCTCTATTAAAATTGCATCTGACTTTGGCATAAAATATTATTTTTCTGTGTCTTTTCAGGTAAACGTTCTACATTTGGGAGGCCACTCTTAAAAGGTTAATGTTCCACTGTTTGTTCTTACTTACAGGGTGTGTGTGTGTTTTGTGTGTGTGTATGTGTGTGATATATAGATTGATAAGAATATATATATATTTTTTTTTTCAGGTGGGGGTTCGTGTAAAAAAGCCTTAGCAGGTTAGTGTTTCACTTATGTTTATTTTTGTTTGTTCTTCATGAGACTTAATGTTGTTGTTGCTGTTTCTAGTGCTCAGCCAAAGTATAAGCTGTGCATATACTTTAGGCTGCATTCAGACAAAATCAGGCTGTTTCTCATCTGAGCTGTGCAAACACTTTACAGACAACAGTTACATACACAATGACTACTGGTACCACTAGAGGTGCCAATGCTACACATTGTCACTTTTTTACATTTCATTAACCATCTAATCGTCTATAACCATCCACCCATAAAAAGTCAACATGTGAGTCAGTTAAACGTTCTTCATTTGGGAGGCCACTCTTAAAACGTTTTTTAAAAATGTTTATTTTTGTTTGTTCTTTATGAGACTTAATGTTGTTGTTGCTGTTTCCAGTGCTCAGCCAGTAAAGGGCAGCTAAGCTGTCCATACGCTTTTAGGCTGCATTCAGACAAAATCGGGCGTTGCAGCGTTTAGTGCCGGGTTGTGCGGAGGTGTGGGAGTGTCACTTCATGGCCCATTTGTGCGACGTCATGGTGTGAGCAATATAACAGCAAGCAAATGCACGTCTTTGTACTCTCTCGTGGGCTGTGGATTTCACAGATAGCACGGGCTGCTGAAAGAAAACTAATTTATAAGTAAAATACAAGTGCAGCACTCGTGAACCCTCGGGAACAAGCGCTGCGCGTTCCTGTACTCTGGAGGCGTGGCTTCGGGGGGGGAGGCCGAGGAAAGGGGTTTGGACTTTTGAATTGTTTTTTTTCTAAATGCTGTGTGCTCAACCCGTTTTTCCAACATCCTCCACCCTACCTTTAATTAATCCTTGTGTACTGGTAATTCGTTACACTATTCATTACATTATTATTTCTGCAATAGAAGAAGTGCACTGCAGTGATATAAGTTTGACGATATTCGCTTGCAAAACAAAATTGCTTTGACAGATTTCTTTCAGATTAGTCTTGTTCTAAAGATTGATTGGCTATGCAACACTTTTTTTTTTTTCCTATCAAGGGCATCGTGTGACAGACACTCAAGGAATAAATAAAAAGCATTGGCTAGGATGTCATGGCATCTACTCTGTGAGCCATCTCACTTCTTTTTCATCTTTGTTGGGAGTTGCACGTGCACAGTACCGATTTGGCAGGAAGTATTTGTGATAACTAACAAATTAAACATATACATTTACTGAACAAAGATTATGAAAATAAAATGCACAATTCTAACTTTAAATGTTATCAAAATGCATTTTAATGCTGAAACTATCTTAAAATATTGCATTTTCCACTGAGAATAAAAAGAATATCAGCCATTTTGTTTTGCTTTGTCGGACCAAAGCTTGACGGTCATGTGAGTTGGATGCAGGCCAATAGAATAGAATATGCCAAAAAAACGTAGCCATGTCACAGTTTTAGAGCTGTTGTACTATGAACTACTATGGTTTGCGTTGTGGACCAACGTAGCTATTACATGTTTTGACGTGAGACTGGGTTGTTTTGGTGAACGCGCCCTGTGGAGTACATAAATGGCACATTGACAAGACGTGGATGGCAATGCTATGGTGTTACCAGTGGAGCCCTGATGCTGCCAATCTGAGTTTTATTTTAAATTAATTCAAAATTATTTTTGAAAAATATATAAAAATGTTTTGTTTGTTTGTAACTTAAGGTCTATCTGCCCTTGAAGATGAAGATATATATAATCAGGCTAGCCAGGCTCCCAGGGACCCCATGCTACAGCTGATCTCCCTCCAGAGGGCCTCTGGCTCCTGGCTCCTACAGTCAACTCTGGCTGCCGTACTTGGAAAGACCCTCAAGGATGTGGAGAGCACAAAGCCTACGTTGGTGTGTTATTGTCTAGTATGGCTTGTGACATCTAACATCTGTTTGACTTGTCTTGATTAGTTTTGTCTTTTCATCACAAGAGAAAACCAAAACACACACACAAACAAACACTGGGGCTACAGAGTGTCATAGAGTTTCCCCCTGTTATTCTGTCATCGTTAATGGATCTTTGTGTTCATTTTAGGTGAGCCCGGAAGTGTGGGCCACAGTTCTGGCTGTGATCTGGCTCCATGGCTTTAAGAAGGATGCCCAGGTGGAGTGGGAGTTCCTGGCAATGAAGGCTGTGTCATGGCTGCATGGGGAAAAAGGTCAAAGGAAATAATAACATTAAGATGTATCTTTTCATACAAGGATTTCATTAGAATTCTTAAAGTAATGCTACCTGTGATGGTTTGTCTGTTTCCCTGTTCAGTGCCGTGCATGACGGAGTGTGTAGAAGCGGGGAATGTCCTGCTGGGATGCCAGGTGCAGGAGTCTTCCATGGGAGTGTAAGTGGTTCAGTGTGTCAGGGCCGTCTGCCTGGTCTTTGGTTTACCGTTCACTAGGGGATGGTACACCTCACCGGTCAGTCCCGGAGCTGTTGCTTTGCTTTACGGCCTTTGTGATTTTTCTGCACTGAAGTATTTCTCCAGGATAAGCCATGCAACCAAATGACCAATGTGTGCCTTAAAAATTATTTTTGTTATTACATAAACCTCCTATTTGTGCTTTAGTTCTCTGTAATTTGGTGCTTGGAACATATGCTTTGAAAATGTCCTGTAATTGGTATCAAGGTTATCTTTATTGTGTTGTTTTAATACAAGACAAATGTCTTCCTTCCTCGTTAGTTTTTATAATCATTAGAACTAAGTCATGGCAATATAATAAACTATAACAGAGTAATACAAGTAATGCTTTCATTGTAGAAGATACATTTTTTGTTTGTTTTGTTTTGCTATTTTACTGAATCTTTTCTTTGTATTATGTCATCAGTGGACAGCATACATGCAAAAGCTTCCAGAAATGCGCACCTTTACCAACAATAATTAGTAATTATGTTACAATTGTTCGTCCTTCATGGTCGTTCTGTTGAATATATCGTGATCGTCTGTTCTGCCTTTTCAAGCCTGTGATGGTAACGTTATAAGTTCCTATGATTTTGAATGCATTCTTGAGTGAGACTTATTATAAGTGATTTTTTGTGTGGCCACTTTTGTTAATTGCCTTTTTGCCTCTTCTGAGTTTTTCTTTTACCAGTAAAGAACATTTTTGTTTCAAAACGTTGGCCTCTGGGTTCGTCTCTGCACTTCCTCTCAGTCTCTCAGTCCCATAAGCCCTCCTAATGGATAGAATCTGAGACCTATCATGGACATGCTGCATGTGCACAAAACAGATGGGTGATACAATGTATATCAGCAAATTCACAGGGATTCGAGCCAATCAGAAAAAGAGACTGCAATAACCTACAAGAGATGCCTTGCAGTCTCTCTTTTGCTCTATTACAAGAGCAGTTTATAAAGAAAGAGCTATGCAACTCCCGTTGCCGCAATGTGACAGGCAAAAGACTGCAGTACCATGCTTGTGTACCGGGGGCAGAGTGTCTAATGGTTATTGTAATTATTTGAATTAATCTGCAAAGTAACTAAAGCTGTCGGATAAATGTTGTGAAAATGTAAAATGTACAATATTTGTCTCTGAGATGTAGTGGAGTAGAGGTATAAGGTAGCAGAAACTAGAAATACTCAAAGAAATACTAAGTAAAGTAAAGTACCAAGTGCCAAATGTGTACTCAAGTAGGCCTCCTTGAGTGTACTTACTTTTTTCCACAACCCAGTCACCAGAAGAAAATGTTGGTATTGTACGTTTCTGAAAACCACGGATACGTTGAAGCCCAATGTTTCTGAACCCAAAATACCTTTTATATCAACATTTCTAGATATGTGTAAATCAATGTTATGTGTTTTTAACCACTTGTGGTGCTTTTGGCGTTTTGAGAGAATAGATTGGAAGTACGCCATAATTACCATTTTCTGGTTATGAAATAACCTAAATTATATAAGTTATTACACACCACGTATTTCAAACATGAGGAACAATGAGCTGCTGTTTTGTTCGGAGCCCCCCAGCCCCAGTTCTCGTATATACGGTTGTTGACAGCATATGGCCTTCATTTAATTTCTGTGACATGCACGCATATTTCCTGTATTTTATACATGAACTTGAACGTATTATATGAACACGATAACCTTAAAAAAAAAAAAAAAAAGATTTATTCTTGGTTCCTGTGATAGGAACTAGCCAACGCTAGGTTTAGCACGGCACTTTTGCGTCTGTTCTGTTTTGAGAAGGGGCCCAGGACTTTGAGTTTATGGGACCTTGACAAAAAGACTTTGAAAACATGTCTGACAATAAATAACACTCATATCTGCTGGGAGAAGTAGGCTACAGCAATGTGCAAACACAGCAGCAAGATTAATTAGCTGCTGTGACAGGAAAAGGACGACCAATGAAATACAACCACCGCAAAGACTGTCAAAGACTGTGTATTCCTGCACTATCTGCACCGTGCTGATCTCTGTACATACATAGTAGTGTACATACAAACAGAACAGATCCCTTTGGATACATTTGTAAAAGAAAACTATTTACAGTTTCCATAACAATCTAATCTTTAATTAATCTTTCACTAATCTTTAATTATCTAATAATTATCTAATCTTATTTTTAGATTAGATATTTATGAACCCAGACCTGGAAGAACTTCAGCTGGTTTGCTCCCCAACCCCTCTTCCTTGTGTTAAATATCCAGCTTGGATTTTGGTCTTCTTCTTACCGTCCTGTTGCATGATTTCCCCAAGTTGGTCAACCTTGTATGGTTTTACACATAACTCCAATAGGCCTACATGTGTTGTTGATGATCGTTTCTCTCCTTTATGTTATGGAAAGGAGTTCACTTTGGGTTAATCAAAAACTGTATCATTAAAATGCAAGAAACAAAAACTCAGGTTTGTACGTTGCCAGTTAATGTATTGTTGAATAAAGGTGTTACTTCTGTAACTAACTGATGCCAAGTATTACCAGTTATTCCTTGACTGTGTATTTTATGACTTGTTGCCACCTAGTGGGGCTGTTTAAAACTACACTACATTGGAGGTGGGAAAAAAACTAATACAATAAAAAATAAAATAAAAAGCGCAGGTCATTCGTTGCTATGCCTATGACATGTCACACATTTGTAATCCGAGGCGATGCAATTGAAGTGCACATTATTATTATTATGAATATGTTATTGAAAGTGAAAGCTCCCAGCTCCGCCCCCAACGGCAGTCCATATGGGCGTGTCCTGCTGGTCCAACTGCTGCGTATTCAGGAAGAAGTGCGCCAGACGCTGCGGGTCCCTCGCCTTGTATCTGACCCTGCACACACACCTGCGGAAAGGTAAGGGCGCTGCTGGCGTCAATAGGCACACCGTAGCAAGAGTAAAGACTGCAATGCAACACAAATTCACCGATTGTCATTCATTTCAATATTTACTTGGCGAACAGTAGCCTATATTTTAAAAGTTGTACATTCCTTGGTTTAATCCTCTAGGCCGTCATTATTAGTAATCTGTTATTGTTAAGCATAGTATGTCACAACAGGAATGTTATGTGATTCATTGATTGCATTAAGCACAACTAAAAAGATTATACTGTGTGTGTCAGTAAATAATCAGTATATTATATCTTGATAAAAGGGTAAAAAGACTATTGGGGCATAAGGGAGCTCCCACTTGGCTGCATTGTAGCAAACTGGGAGTTCCTCTAATCAAAGTATAGAAAGCTTTCATAGCTTATCAGGCTGTCCTCTGTGGCTTACTTCTCCACTTCAGCTGACACATACCCTACAATACAATAACCTGCTGATTTCAGGTTGAGTTACACAGGCATCATGGAGGAGAACTGCTGCTGTGGTCTGCTTACCGTTAACAAGGAACCAGGTACATTCCACTGGAGGAAGCTCAACCCAATTGGTTTATCTAGTCATGTATTCTGTGCAACTGTGCATGCATGCACTACTTGCAGTAAAATTGTAGAAAAAAAGCCAGTATAGTTTTCCAGGAAGTGGTAGTTAGTATGTATTGTCTTTCTTTGCTTGCTCATTGAGGTCAGTGTGCCCATCTGAGCGTATCATATATGGGCTAATCTCGGATCCAGCAGTCCTACTAATATAGCAGAACTTCTGGGGGGGAAGACCGCACCTTGTTTTCTGTTTCGTTACAGAGATGTTCTACGAAAGTGAAACTGATTTAAGGGGATTTTAATCAGTGTAGTTCTACAATGGCCAGTCTACACGGTGTTGATATAAAAGCTTTACAGACACTTTTGCTGTTAATAGCCAATTACGCGATGGATCAGCACATTCAGATGTGAATGTGCTGATCCATCTTGTGCATGCAGAAATCAGCAAAATACAATGGAAGTTTAAGGAAACATTTTCGTTTGAAGCTCAAAACTAAAAACGTAATCAACACACACACAATGAAGACGACTCGGCTTCAAGAACTTAAAAAAACATTATTAACAAGAAAAAGGGTAATTGTGTACTAGTATTAGTACAAAGTTTTGGTCACATACGTTGTAGCCCAAATCAATTTAATTCAAGAATTAAAGTAAAAAGCTTCTGATTTGTCTTTCTGCGACTGCGTCCCATTTTGCTCTGTGTTGTCATTGAACAGTTCCTCTGAAGGGCGTCGATGTGGAGGTCACGGTGCGAGACCACGTGGCGACCGTCGCCGCCACCCTGCTGTACGAGAACAAAGAGCAGAGCCCCATCGAGGCCATCTTCGTCTTCCCATTGCCCAGCGACGCCGCCGTCTGCCATTTCAGCGCCAAGATCGGGCAGTCGGAGGTGGTTGCTGAAGTGCGGGAGAAACAGAAGGTTAGGACTTGACACCGATTCAGGAGTCAAAACTCGCCTAACCGGTGTGTCGTCAAACTCAAGTCAAGACTACTTTTGTCCTCGACTGTCAAGAATAACACATTTACAATTAACACCACCCCTCCCCATTCCGGCAGGCTCGCGAGGAGTATGATGACGCGCTCAGCTCCGGCCAGCAGGCCTTCCTATTGGAGGAGAGTGAGCAGAGCCCGGACATGTTCTCCCTGAGTGTGGGCAGTCTGCCTCCAGGGGAGAGCGCCTCCATCAGGCTGGAGTACGTCACAGAGCTCGCAGTGCAGGCTGACGACAGCCTGAGATTCTGCCTGCCTGCCGTGCTCAACCCACGCTATCAGCCTCAGGGTGAGGATGCAGCCAAAACAGCGAATCAGTATATGTATGCCATTTGGGGGCTGCTTTTATCCAAAGCGTCTTACAATGCCGTGAGATACATTTTTAGCATGGGGGGTGCCAGTGGGAATCGAACCCCTAACCCTGGCAATGTGAATTCCATGCAAAATTGAAATCAAATAAAAATACCAATATATTTTATTGATGGGCCAAAATAGCAACTGGCTTAATGGTTACACATGCGCTTGATTCTTAAAAATGTTTTTACGTGTTTTTAAAAATGTTTATAAGTGTGAACTATAAAAAATGTATCATTGTAATTACAGCAATTCAACGTTCCATCATGATTACTCAACATGATTATTCCACATGCCATGATTATTCAACATGATTATTCAACATGCCATGATTATTCAACATGATTATTCCCCATGCCATGATTATTCAACATGATTATTCAAAATCTCATAATTATTCAACATCTCATGATTATTCAACAGGCAGTGATGGCACCAGTGGGACCATAAGCTGTGGCCCGGACACCTCTGTGCCGGCCAGTCTGGTGCCCTACAGTCTGTCTCTCTCTGCCAGTGTCTGTTCCCCACGGCGCATCACTAAAGTAGAGTCCAACTGCTCTCTGGACCCGGTGCAGTACCTCAACCAACAGCAGACCCAGGCCACGGTATGTGTTGTTGTGCTGTTGTGTCTAACTGTTTTTATTGTTTGTCAAAACTGTGAACTGTCTATTGTTGTCAGGTCAAGCTGGCTTCGGGGCATAAGTTTGACCGGGATGTAGAGCTGTTGTTGTATTACAAAGACTCCCACCTACCCACAGCTGTGGTGGAGGTGGGATGCGAGTCCGCTAAGTCTGGTATGTAAAGAAAACCTCTCTACAAACACTGCCATTCAACAGTTGTCTGGAGGCAGGATCATAAGTTCTGCCATCCTGCTCTGCAGGGACTCTGATGGGCGACCCGGTGGTCATGCTCAGCCTGTACCCCGAGTTCCCGCCGGCAGTGATGTCATCGATGACCAAGTCTGGGGAGTTCCTGTTTGTGATAGATCGTTCTGGAAGCATGGATTGTTCCATGGGAAGCGCAGGGTGCAGTCAGATGCGTATTGAAAGTGCCAAGGCATGTAGCAGCTGTTATTAATCAGTCATATTCAATTCCCTTTTGACATTTGTGTTTTTCAGATGTTGTATATTTAGCACCTACTCACTGGTATGGTATTGCCCAACTTTAGGAAACGCTGCTTCTCCTGCTGAAGAGCCTTCCAGTTGGCTGCTATTTCAACATCTACAGCTTTGGTTCCACTTACACCCACATCTTCCCGTAAGCCTGAGCTCTGGCTATCAATTCAATAGTTTACAATATTTGTTTTGGATGGTTGTTTAGTGTGTGTGTGTGTGTGTGTGTGTGTGTGCAGGAAGAGTGTTGTGTACAGCCAGAAGACCATGGATGAAGCTCTGAAGGTGATTGAGGGCATGGGGGCTGACATGGGAGGAACAGAAATTCTTGAGCCACTGAAGCATATCTTCAAGCAGCCCTGCATCCCCAGTCAGCCAAGACAAGTATGACACACACACACACACTGTGTATATGTTTTTATACAATGGCCCGGGTCAATACTCGATTCTGATTGGCTGGAGAGGTCTCAAGATGAATGACAAAATGTTAATAACTGTCAACTAGGACCGGACTCGTATGGGACAGCGTTTAGAAAGCTTCCCCGTTGCATGTCGTTACTAAGCTTGTCTCTATTTACTGGAGTAATAAGGTAACGTTGCCATGTCGTTACTAAGGTCGTCTCTATGTACTGGAGTAATAAGGTAACGTTGCCATGTCGTTACTAAGGTCGTCTCTATTTACTGGAGTAATAAGGTAACATTGCCATGTCGTTACTATGGTCGTCTCTATTTACTGGAGTAATAAGGTAACATTGCCATGTCGTTACTATGGTCGTCTCTATTTACTGGAGTAATAAGGTAACGTACGCATTCGATATGAATCTCATGTTTAATGACATTAGGCATTAGTCAGACCCATATATTTCTGCAGTCATTTGCTGTTTGTTTACAGGCACACACAAAGTAGTGCAGCTAAAAGTTGTCATTTTGAGACAGAATTACCCCAAAAATATCAACAACCTTATATTTTTAAGGATTCACAAATGGCCATAGTATAAGCGGGATAATCACTTACTTATACCACAGCCAGTGAAAATTCTAGTAGTTCTAGTTCTAGTAGTTTTTCGACATCTCAACTCACATCAGCTGGCCAGCGTTCCCTGAGCTAAACTAAACCTGTTGACTCATAACATACTAGCAGTTAACAAGACAGCAAAAATAAAGAACTCCCCTTCAAAATACAAACAATAAAAATCTTCCTTAAATCAGTCGCCCTCAAAAGTTATTTTAATACTGTTATGTTACCGGTCCTCTGTCCTCTGGTCCTCTGATACTAGCTTACAAATGCATGTGAAATTTGCAGACCCAGTTGCTAAATATGATTGATATAAAAACGTTTGGCTTTCAGTGAATATCTTAGTTACAACAAGATTGAGCTAACCAGGCATTTTTGTGTAGACATGTTCAGGATTTATTCAGTTTGGGAAAACTCAAGATGTCTGGCTGACATCACTTAGATGGGACCGCGTTTAGAAAGCTTTTCCGTTGCTATGTCGTTACTAAGATTGATTTTGAGACAGAATCGCAAAAAATGACTCCTGTAACGATTCACAAGTGGCCGTGGTATAAGCGGGATAATCCACTCCAGGTGTGCTGTTAGTTGAAAATGGAAACAAATTGAATTATGTTGGTAAATGGTAAATGGACTGCATTTATATAGCGCTTTCTCAGAGGTATGACCAATGACCAAAGCGCTTTACAATTATTGCCTCACATTAACCCATTCATACAGACATTCGTACTCCGACGGCGGGTCAGCCATGCAAGGCGACAGCCAGCTCGCCGGGAGCAGTAAGGGTTAGGTGCTCAGGGACACCTCGGCACTTAGCTAGGAGTAGCCGGGAAGCGAACTAGCTATGTTGGGCAGGGCCATACTTTGCAGCTTTTGTAATGTGTACCCACGTGTGTTGAATCTCATGTTGTTTTTTCCCCCATAGCTGTTTGTCTTTACTGACGGCGAGGTGTGTAACACCACAGCAGTGATAGATGTGGTGAAGAGGAATTCCGGTTCTCACAGGTTGGGCCTGCAGTGCACATGAGTCACATAACTTGATTCTTTTACCGAGTACATTGTTATGTTGCTTACATACACACACACACATACTACGTGTGTGTGTGTGTCTGTGCATGTGCGTGTGTGTGTGTGTGTGTGTGTGTGCGTGCGTGCGTGCGTGTGTGCATGCATGCAGGTATAACTAATCCCAAGTCACCATTGATTGATTCTCTTGTTGGTGTATGTGTGTCAGTTTATTTTTGTACTGATAACATTGCTAAAATGATACCAAACCCAAATTATTGACACAATCCTTGACCTCAGGAAAGAGGTTATGTGTGTGGTTCTAGTATTGGTTTGAGTATGTGCACACATCTATAAGCATCCCTCGGCATGACCGGCATCAGCCCTGCGTGGCCAGTTATTCAATCATTATCTGGGACTCGTGCACAAACCATATTATATGGCGTGAGCCAAATTAAATCAAATGTGGGAGATATTATAGAAACATAAAACCATGAACTGTTATTTCTCGTATTGGCCTTTATCACAGAGGTGAAATAGTAGCAACGACAACAGGTGTAGCTCTACTATTACACCACTCTGATAAACCTCCTATTTATTTTGCTCTTAGAAAAGTGAACTCAACCATGGCACTTTGCAAAATCTCTATAGATGGACCATATCAAATAGGTTGCAGGTTGAATTCAAAGTTTATTTACTCTCCCGTCTCCTAAATCTGGTTAAGGGTGTAGTCCAAATAGGTATTTTCTAATGCAGCTTCGCTCTGCTTTAACCCGTGTCTCGATATACTGTACCTCAGGTGTTTCTCTTTTGGTATTGGCGAGGGAGCCAGTACAGCACTCATCAAGGGGTTGGCCAAAGAAGGACGCGGCCACGCCCAGTTCATCACCGGTGCCGACAGAATGCAGTCCAAAGTAAGACAAGGACTCGGGATCAGATAGAGGCAACAGAAGGGAGTCAAAATAGTTACATTTTGTCTCTGTATACAACTACTCGGCTCAACTCTGATATTACAATCTTCTCCTTCTTACCGCCCACAAGGTGATGCAGTCACTGCGCTTTGCTCTGCAACCGGCTGTGGTCGACATCTCTGTCACATGGGATGTGCCTGCCGGTGTTTCCGTCACTACACTTTCTCAGCCCATCACAAACCTCTTCCAGGGTCAGAGGTCACTGATTTACGCCCAGCTCACTGGACAGGTAGGACATGTGTCGAAGAATAAATTCACCTGTATACCAAAATTTATTTCTCAGTAAAATCTGTAAATATGGAAATAATAAAGAATAAGAAGAATAAGAATTAATAAGGTCTACACAGTGTTGATTTGAAACCTTTACAGACTTTTGTACTTTTTTACAATACTACTGCTGGCCGAGTTTGTGTTCACCAATTACGCTCTTACAGATCCCTGCCTCCAGCAACATGAAACAATTGTGAAGCGAAAGAAAGTGAAACGCCCCGTTCACCCAGATTTTAGCTCGTCTGCCATCAGACTTTAGATATTAATCAAAAGACTGATTTGTGAAACTTTCTGATACACACAACCAGGTTGCTAGCGGACAACTGTACAAGGTGTAGATGCTAAGCTCAGAGAGACGATGTAGAATTTCTTTAATAGTGCACACGAAAGGGAACTGCAAATAGACAGAAATGTGACTTAGGACTGTGGACGTTTGCATTGTGGATTCGGTCTTGGTTTCAGAACCGCTACATATATATATATATATATATATATATATATATATATATATATATATATATATATATATATATATATACACGAATACATAAATAAAGGATTCTATGCTCTCGCAGGGCTCGGGGGATGCAGAGGGCTGTGTGACGGTGAAATACAGCCTGGCAGATCATCCCACTCAGAATCAGCTGAAGTTCAGTCTTAAGCCGACAGAGGACACTGGGTAAGCCAATTGACTCATACCCCCATTTGTCCAATCTCTCAATGTCGCATGAAAACAAGAATGACCAAGGCTAACTATATCGTCACTATAGAAATACATGGGACAAACATGTCTTGCCTCTCTCATGCTCGCTCGGCAGGTTGACCGCCCACCGACTGGGGGCTCGGGCTCTGATTCGCTCTCTGGAGGTAGAGGCGAAGGAACACGGTGACCAAAGCGACCCAGTCAAAGCAAAGGAAAAGGTGATCGAAGTCAGCGTCCAATCAGGAGTCAGCAGCTCACTCACCGCCTTCATCGCAGTGAACAAGGGCAATGGGGAGGCTGTACAAGGGCCTCTTCTGCGCAGAAATGTGCCTGCACCGAGTATGTCTATCCATCTATCTGTCTATCCACCTCTCTCTCTCTCTCTGTCTGTCTGTCTGTCTGTCTGTCTGTCTGTCTGTCTGTCTTTAAAGTTGTAGGATTAGGGTTAGTTACTCATAAAAGACACCACAAGCATTATAATAGATGTGTAATTGCAGCATGATATTACTCGACACATACAAGGTACAAGCCGTCTTCAAAGCATAAAGAAGATACAAAGATTTCAGAGAGAAAGAGAGGGGAGAGGGTGGCAGGAGTGGAGTTTTTCTACATAGTCATAACCAGAGGTAAAGAGAACCATTTAGTGTGTCCATATTGGGTCATGCAGCTGAGTGATATAGGAGTGAATTGACACTAGCATCTGGATAACTCTTACCTTACACAACAGACTAATGATCCACTCCCCCCCCCCCCCCCCCTCACCAAGGGTTGATGATGGGGTGTATGCCAGTGGCAATGTGTGCTCTCATGAAACGCAGCTCGTCCATCGAATTTGGTAAAGTATTCCGTAAGAAGGGTTCGGGTTTGGGTTAGCATTTCGTACAATACAAAATACAATTTATTTTGAAAGAATGGCGTGTGTGTGTGTGTGTGTATGTGCATGTGCATGTGTGCGTGCGTGCGTGCGTTATTTTTCAGGTTCAGGTTTCGCGAGTGCCTCAGCAGGTTAGTGTTTCACTTATGTTTATTTTTGCTTGTTCTTCATGAGACTTAATGTTGTTGTTGCTGTTTCTAGTGCTCAGCCAGTAAAGGGCAGCTAAGCTGTGCATATACTTTAGGCTGCTTTCAGACAAAATTGGGTTGTTTCTCAGCCTGTAAAGAGCAGCTGAGCTGAACACTTTACAGACAACAGTTACATACACAATGACTACTGGTACCACTAGAGGTGCCAATGCTACACATTGTAACTTTTTTACATTTCATTAACCATCTAATAGGCTATAACCATCCACCCGTAAAAAGTCAACATGTGAGTCTTGAATCTCTATTAAAATTGCATCCGACTTTGACATAAAGTATTATTTTTCTGTGTCTTTTCAGTTGACGATTTTTCATTTTCAGTTGAAGATTGTTCATCTTCAGTGGACGATTGTTCATCTTCAGTGGACGATTGTTCATCTTGGGGGCCAATCTTAAAAGGTTAATGTTTCACTATTTGTGTTTGTTCTTATTTAAAGAGTGTGTGTGTGTGATATATACAGTATATTGATAAGAGTATTTCCTATGTTTTCAGTTGGGGGTTTGTGGAAAGCCTCAGCAGGTTAGTGTTTCACTTATGTTTATTTTTGTTTGTTCATAATGAGACTTAATGTTGTTGTTGCTGTTTCTAGTGCTCAGCCAGTAAAGGGCAGCTAAGCTGTGCATATGCTTTTAGGCTGCATTCAGACAAAATCGGGCGTTGTGGCGTTTACGCGCAGGGTTGTGCGGTACGGTGTGGGAGTGTCACTTCATGGCCCATTTGTGTGACGTCATGATGTGAGCAATATAACAGCAAGCGACTGTACAGCGATTCACGTCTTTGTACTCTCTCGTGGGCCGTGGCAAAGTTGTAGAGCTCTGGAAAGGACATTACAGCGGCGATCAGTCTCTCTTCCATCTTCGCTCATCTTCGCTGGGCGTCTTCCGGTCTGATCGCCGGCTTACGTGATTGTTTGTTACTTGTTTGTACTTAATGTTGTTGTTGCTGTTTCTCAGCCGGTAAAGGGCAGCTGAGCTGTGCTTTACAGACAACAGTTGTATACAGTTGTAATTACTACTGGTACCGCTAGAGGTGCCAATGCTACACATTGTCACTTTACATTTCATTAACCATCTAATCCTCTATAACCATCCACCCATAATAAATCAACAGTATATTTACATTTGAATCTTGAATCTCCATTAAAATTGCATCTGACTTTGAAATAAAATGGCAAAGTTGTAGAGCTCTGGAGAGGACATCACAGTGGCGATCAGTCTCTTCCGTCTTCGCTCGGTGAACAGCAGACTGCTACATGGCAAAAAATTTTCTTCTTCTCATGGGCGACTTGGCGTCTTCCGGTCTGATTGCCGGCTTATGTGATTGGCCACCGCTGCGTGACGTTGTGTTATGTTTCTCCAAAAGTTGAGTCTGTTTCAACTTTTTACCGTGTATGATGTCCTGCCTACTCCATCACCACACATGGGGGTTGGCAGAGAGCCCCAGCTGCACGCTCTGCGGAAGGCCAGCCAACTTTGAGCACGTCCTCCTCGTGTCGGTCAAGTCTGGCGGATGGGAAATCCCGGTGGCGACATGACCAGATCCTGACACAGTTGGCTGCTGGTGTGAAGCAGGCAAGAAAGAAGCCGAAACAACTTTCTAAGGGGCCTCGCTTCATCCACTTTCACATGGCAGGGGAGAGTGCAGCAGCAGAGACGAGGAGCAAAGGGGTCCTGGTCACAGCAAGTGACTGGGAGATGCGGGCGGACCTTAGGAAGCAGCTCAAATTCCCAGAGGAGATAACCCACACTTGCTTAAGACCTGATATTGTCCTCTGGTCTAAAGGTACCAAGCAGGTGGTTCTTATCCAGCTTACAGTACCCTGGGAAGAGAGAATGGAGGAGGCACATGAGCGTAAGCTAAAGAAATATCAGGCCCTCATCTTCGAGAGCCAACAGAATGGATGGAAAGCCTGGAACCTTCCAGTTGAAGTCGGCTGCAGGGGCTTCGCAGGGCAGTCGCTCTGGAGAGTGTTTGGACTGCTCAGGATTGAAGGGCCAGCTAGTAAGCGGCTGGTAGCCAACAACACCAAGCAGGCAGAGGGAATCTGGATAAAGTGGAATGAGCGAGGGCAGAGCCAATCTGGTGACGGGTTAACAACATCATAGAGAGTGGTGGACAGCGGGGGTAGAACCAGGATTTTGGTACTACTGTCGAGCCCCCCCAAGCCACTCAACTCAGGCCCCGTTTGGAGGAAGGTGCCTTGAGGGAGGGAAAGAGAGAAAGAGAGAAAGAGAGCGATGCCACTGACTCACATATGGTGCAGGGGCGAGTACCTGTAAAGGTGAGCCGGTTGCGGTAACCCTTATCGTATTTTGCATATTGAATCTCTATTCAAATTGCATCTGACTGACAAAAAATGTAAACTCACAGCTTTTACTTCGTAAAAAGTAAGCTCAAGTTTAGCACGCCAACTTGCAGAATTTGTTTCCTATTACTCCTCCTATTTCTCATTGAGCATCACATTTAATGAAATGCTGCCATATTAACAAATGGAAGCTGCTCCATTGACTGTGTTGCAGCATGGCTTTAGTGGAATGTGTTCAACTTTTCCCACCCTGGCGTTTCAAAGTGGTATTAATTTTGAGTTGCTGTCGCAAAGACAAACCGGATTGCTTTCCGTTTTTTCAAAGCCTAAGCAACCACAAACAACAGAAGATGTGCATTTGTTTGGAAATCTCAGGGAAAGAAATGATCAACACTTGTATAAGAAAGGAAATAAGAAAGAAAGTAGCATGCTCACTGAGGAGGTAAAGGGAAATTGGCATCATTTTATTTGGGAACAGGCAAAAGCTATTATAATGATGTGCATTGCACAGTAATAACATAGTTTGAGTTTTGCTTTGCACAAACAAGTATCGGCAGCAGGGGTTGGCGTCGGGGTGGAGGGGGGAGTGGAAGAAAACATTAGGAGGAAATCCATGAGTTTATTCATTCATTTATTCTATAATGGCAACCCAGTCTCACCCAGTAATAGCTACGTTGGTCCACAGCGAAAAACGTCGTAGTTTCACAATAACAGCTCTGACATTGTGACATGGCTACGTTTTTTTGGCCTATTATCTATTGGCCTGCGTCCAAGCCACGTGACCGTCAAGCTTCAGTCTGACAAAGCAAAACAAAATGATTGGTATTTCTTTTATTCTCAATGGAAAATGCAATATTTTAAGATAGTTTCGGCATTAAAATGTGTTTCCTAACATTTATAGTGAGAAATGTGCATTTATTTTCATAATCTTTGTTCAGTGAATGTATATGATGTTTGGTTTGTTAGTTATTACAAATTCTTCCTGCCCGATTGGTACTGCGCATGTGCAACTCTTGACACATATGAAAAAGAAGTGAGATGGCTCACAGAATAGACACCATGACACCGTAGCCAAATGCTCCCTCCCGTTTCAGAAGCGGAGCGTTATTGCCACCGATTTTATTGACTTGCTCTGACCCGGTATCACGCTTTTTCGTGCTCATTGTCACGAAAATGGAATCGTGTCCCGGAGCACAATTCAATAGATTTATTTTTGTGGGTTGTCCATTGTGTGCTTAATTTTTTGTCAACTTGGTGGCAGTGTAGGCAGATTATTCGGTCACCTCCTGTTGGGCTAGATCCTCCAAATGTATAATTTTAGTAGACTGTAATGCCCTGATTCATATAACCCCCCCCCATGTCTCCATCTTATTCCCAAGTCATTCTGGGCCCCTACTAATGGTTCTTTTTTAATCTTCTGATGACCTAACCATTTGACTCACTTCCAGTTGGGCTAGAGCCACCGGATTGACCCCAGGTCTCTATCTTATTCCCAAGTCATTTCCCTATTTTTTAAAATCTTCTGATGCCTTCTGAATGACCCATTAGAATCACGTTCGATTTAGCTAGAGCCAAAGGGGCATGGCTAGGGCCCCTTTTGACTTTTGGACCCCAAACTTGAGAACCTGGTCCCCACCCCACATGTGTTTACAACCTAAAAGCACACATTTCTATCTCCATCCCACCAGGAATGGGGAACTGGAAACCTCCTGCAATTTTTCTCCCATTGACTCTCATGTTGCAAGTTACGAAGCTATTTGTGACCTTTCGAGATGGTGAGAGATGCCACTTGGTCCCAGGAATGACATATCTGAGAGTCAGACTTTTAAACCTCACAGAAAAAAAAGTTAGCCTGGATGGGGCCGTATGTTGTCAGAGCTTCTCAGAAGTGTAACCTGTGAGTCCTATTCGATCAGAATGTGGTTGCAAAAGGCCGATATGGAGATAGGAAGGTCTCACCGCCCCGAGACTTGACACCCTTATTACAAGGCCTGACTGGGACCCTCACACCGAATATTGGCCCTCTGTGATCCTGGGGGGGCAATCCCGCCCCGTTATTACGTGGCATACTTCCGATCCAACGGCATTGGGAGGCATTAGGAGGGCCCCCGCATGGCCCCCATTTGGCTGAGAGACTTGAGATTTGCACTGAGTGATCCCAAGGCACCCCCTGGTTGACTGGTCCAGAGGTCAAGTTCCTATCTCTATCCTATGAATTTATAGCAACAACATTTATGTCCAATGCATTCAATGGAGCATTTGATGGTGCTTTGTGAGTCAATCTTGTATGTCCTTTACAAGTCCCTCTTTCATCGCTAGGTCTCTAGGTCACTGCCAAGTGTACTTGACCTCGGACCTCTAATGGTGTTCTTCTGATGACCTCCCAACCGATTTTCATCGCTTTCGGTTGAGCTAGAGCCACAAAATTCATATCCTTATATGTCCTTTAGGCCCTCTTTCATATAAAAGACACCCCAGGTCTCTATCTTATTCCCAAGTAATTTCCCTATTTTTTTTAAAATTCTGATGACCTCAGAACGACCCATTAGAATAACTTCCGGTTGGGCTAGAGCCACCAGATTGATCATCTTATATTTGACATATAAGATGATCAATCTGGTGGCTCTAGCCCAACCGGAAGTGATTCAAATGGGTCGTTCTGAGGTCTTCAGAAGATAGAAAAAAACACCAATAATAGGGATGACTATTATTATATACTATATCCTAGAATGACTTGGGAATAAGATGGAGACATGCAGTGTCTTTTATATGAATCAGGGCATTAAACTCTACTAAAATTATACATTTGGTAGGATCTAGCCCAACAGTAAGTGGTGTAATTATAGGGTGACCTTGAGGTCAAGTACACTTGGGAGTGAGCTAGGGACCTGGCGTCTCTTTTATATGAAAGAGGGCCTAAAGGACATGTAAGATTTTCAATCTGGTGGCTGTAGCCCAAACAGAAGTGAAATGGGTAGTTCAGATGTCATCATAAGATTAAAAAAAACACACTATTAATAGGGGCCTAAATTTGGAGGATCTAGCCCAACAGGAAGTGACCGAATAATCTGCCTACACTGCCACCAAGTGGACAAAAAAATGAAGCACACACAATGGACAAACCACGAAAATAAATCTATTGAATCGTGCTCCTGGACACGATTCAATTTTCGTGACAATGAGCATGAAAAAGCGTGATACCGGGTCAGAGCAAGTCAACAAAATCGGCAGCCATAATGCTCTGCTTCTGAAATGGGAGGGAGCATTTGGCTACGGTGTCATGGCGTCTATTCTGTGAGCCATCTCACTTCTTTGTGATCTTTGTTGGGAGTTGCACATGCGCAGTACCGATTGGGCAGGAATAATTTGGGATAACTATCAAACTTAACACCATATAAATTCACTGCACGAAAATTATGAAAATAAAATGCCCAATTCTCACTATAAATGTTATGAAAATGCATTTTAATGCCAAAACTATCTTAAAATATTGCATTTTCAATGGAGAATAAAAAGAATATCAGCCATTTTGTTTTGCTTTGTCAGACTGAACTTGACAGTCATGTGACATGGACGCAGGCCAATAGAAAAGAATAGGTTAAAAAAACGTAGCCATGTCACAGTACTATGTTTTGCGCTGTGGACTAACGTAGCTATTACACGTTTTGACGTGAGACTGGGTTGTTTTGGTGAACGCACCCTGTGGAGTACATAAATGGCACATTGACAAGACGTGGATGGCAATGCTATGGTGTTACCAGTGGAGCCCTGATGCTGCCAATCTGAGTTTTCTTTTAAATTAATTCAAAATCAAATATTTTTGAAAAATATATTAATACAATTTTTTTTTTTTTTTTAACTTAAGGTCTATCTGCCCTTGAAGATGAAGATATATATAATCAGGCTAGCCAGGCTCCCAGGGACCCCATGCTACAGCTGATCTCCCTCCAGAGGGCCTCTGGCTCCTGGCTCCTACAGTCAACTCTGGCTGCCGTACTTGGAAAGACCCTCAAGGATGTGGAGAGCACAAAGCCTACGTCGGTGTGTTATTGTCTAGTATGGCTTGTGACATCTAACATCTGTTTGACTTGTCTTGATTAGTTTTGTCTTTTCATCACAAGAGAAAACCAAAACACACACAAACAAACACTGGGGCTACAAAGTTTCATAGAGTTTCCCCCTGTTATTCTGTCATCGTTAATGGATCTTTGTGTTCATTTTAGGTGAGCCCAGAAGTGTGGGCCACAGTTCTGGCTGTGATCTGGCTCCATGGCTTTAAGAAGGATGCCCAGGTGGAGTGGGAGTTCCTGGCAATGAAGGCTGTGTCATGGCTGCATGGGGAAAAAGGTCAAAGGAAATAATAACATTAAGATGTATCTTTTCATACAAGGATTTCATTAGAATTCTTAAAGGATAAGTTCGGTATTTTTGACATTAAACCTTGTTTTCGGATCGTTTACCATGAAATACAATGGTTAAGAGTCACATTTTGACCAATGCTTCTGTTTGAGAGTTTTCGGTTGTTAGCGTAGCAGCTCCCCCCCCTTTCAATGGCAGTCATGGTACCTACCTGCAAATCCTCTCTAGAAGGCATTAAACATTCTTTTTCAACGACATGAAACTCTCCGAGTGTTCAGATGTGTTCACTGAAACGCTGGCACAAAAATCGTTGAAAAATATGACTTCTACCATGATAAATCGTAGTTTTTGTCCAACTCCATTGACTTGTATTGGATGTGAACAAAAGTGCAGTATTACTCCGCCGCCGGAAAGGGAAGATGATGGAATTCCAGAACCAGCTCACCTTTGTTTACAGTCTTCTGTAGTCTTTTGACGCAGCACCGTGAATTTAGCAGCCAACGGAAGAATACACGGGAGGGGGATGCGTTTGAGAAAATAGGTCGACCATTTGAAAATAAATGGTCAAACAGCTGTTGGAGACCATATTTTTCGGCGACTTTTGTGCCAGCGCTTCAGTGAACACATCTGAACACTCGGAGAGTTTCATGTCGTTGAAAAAGAATGTTTAATGCCTTCTAGAGAGGATTTGCAGGTAGGTACCATGACTGCCATTGAAAGGGGGGGGGGAGCTGCTACGCTAACAACCGAAAACTCTCAAACAGAAGCATTTGTCAAAATGTCACTCTTAACCATTGTATTTCATGGTAAACGATCCGAAAACAAGGTTTAATGTAAAAAAATACCGAACTTATCCTTTAAAGTAATGCTACCTGTTATGGTTTGTCTGTTCAGTGCCGTGCATGACAGAGTGTGTAGAAGCGGGGAATATCCTGCTGGGATGCCAGGTGCAGGAGTCTTCCATGGGAATGTAAGTGGTTTGTTGTCCATTTCTATGGTTTTGAATGTATCCTTGAGTGAGACTTATTGTAAGTATTTTTTTTTGTGGCCACTTTTTCCTCCTAATGTTTTCTTCTACTCCCCCCTCCACCCCGACGCCAACATGCACACCTCTGAGTGGATTATCCCGCTTATACTATGGCCACTTACGAATCAATAAAAATATAAGGGTGTTGATTCATATTTTTGGGTAATTCTGTCTCAAAATGACAACTTTTAGCTTGCATTACTTTTTGTGTTCCTGGATACAAACGGCAAATGACCAGAGAAATATATATGTCTGACTAATATATGGGTCTTACTAATGCTTAGCCCCTGCGTCGTGCATTATTTCTCGATACATGTACACCTCGTCGTGGATTATCCCTTACATAACCACACATAGCGCTTTTGGCGTTTTGAGGGAATAGAATAGAAGTAGGCCATAATTACCATTTTCTGGTTATGAAATAACCTAAATTATATAATTTATTACACACCACGTATTGAGCTGCAGTTTTGTTCGGAGCCCCCCAGCCCCCCAGTTCTCGTATATACGCTTGTTGACAGCCTATGGCCATCATTTAATTTCTGTGACTTGCACGCATATTTCCTGTATTTTATACATGAACTTGAACATATATGAACACAATATTCTTAACAACTTGATTCTTGGTTCCTGTGATAGGAACGGGACACGAGTGTAGGCACAGTTTACATTGCTCTATGTAAAGTGTAATTTACGCAAACCCAGATGACAATTCATCACTTTAAAGGAGCTATAGACGATATTGTGAACATTAATATAGCCGCAAACAACTATTGGCTATGTAAAGATATAGTAGAGTAATGGCGTCTTGACCAAAGAATTAAGTCACAATCCCTCTGTCTGTGTTGTAATCCCAGTTTCTCTTTTCTCGCCGGCTGTGCATGACAGTTCATGTTAGTCCCTCCCTGTGACACCGTTGCCCCTCCCCACATTTGAGTAGAGTGACGTTGTAAACGGCGATGTGGTTTGAGGGGGGCGTGGTTTAGCGTTGGCTGCGAGAAAAGGGGGCGGGGCGGCTCAATCGCGGGAATCGACACAGCTGTGAGGGGTTAGAGTAATGAGTGATAGACTATATACAGTATGTACTCATGTTGTGTTGCTCTGCCCCTACAGTGAGGCCGGGTCCAGCGCCCCCTGATCTCCGGTGGGCCTGACGGATTATTGGGAATTGAACCTGCGTTGTCTTGCCATTTGTGTTGTACTGATTGGATTGTTGAGTCTGAGTGAACAGTGGGGCTGCAGCACTAGGTGTCAGCCCGAGTACGCAGAAGGGAAATCTTGCCGTGACCTGCCTAGTTTATTACCCCCTCCGAACCCTGAATAGCAGCAGCACTGCTGCAGGCGTGATGGCGTCCAGCTGAAGGCGACCATCCTGAACGTCCTCCACCGACAAACCAAACCACGTTCTTTGGCTAAAAAGGCCTGTTAATGTGAATGCCTGTTCATGTTACTAAAATAACTCTATACTGTAAAAACTATATTCAACCAACAAAATAATAGCCAAGATGTACATCCTCTTGCTTGCCTATGTGACGAATAAATAACAGCATATGTATCAACAGACTGTAATATCCTCACATAGCCACAAGGGAACAGGAACAAATATATAAGCTGTATTAACTGCACCTGGCCACCAGATGGCAGCACACATAATACACTGGGGGCGGGCGCTCAACCATCAGCCAATCAGAGCATATTATGCGTCATAGAGGCCACGCCTGCCCAGGTACTATCGAGGGCACGAGCAGCGGGGGGGGGGGGGGGCAGAAACCCTAGAGGCCACGTATCTGTTAGATATCCGGCTAAGGGTCGCTCCACGCGTGAACTATACAATACCCCTCCTTTTGCTTTATAGATAATATACCTAAAGCTAAACAAATAAAGTGAGTTAAAAGCGATCCTGTGTCGGCGGCCTTCTTCCTCAAAGAACATCACAACACCTACTGTACATATGTCGTCACTTGACATTATTCATAAAGGTAACTTTATGTTGTTGGGTCTTCACACACAGCTCTGTGATCCACAACACCAAGGGAGGGGAAGAGGGAGGGAACACCAAGTGCGACATCTAGTGGCTAAATATCGCCTATAGTGCCTTTAATAGTGCAGTTCAGTAGATTTTAGCCGACTTTTATTCTTTACTTTCTTTACTGGCAGCTGAGCTGCCATAAATTGTTTTGTTTTTAGCAGGTTCCACTGGCCAAGGAAAAGACACACTAATGTGCTTTTTGAAGTCAAACCGCAACTAGGACAGTTTAGTTGTAATTAATAAATGACTTAAGTCATCAACGTGTCGCGTTTTTTGTTTTAGATTACTGTCTGAGTGCTAGTTATGTCACTGAGAGATTTTGTAGCCCGGACAGATTTGGTAGTGACATCGCCAATATATATAGCGTATAGCGTGGAAGCAAAACACCAAGCTCATTGATTTCAACGTTTATTTAACACAATTCGGCAGTCAAACCTATAGCCTCAAGTTATCATAGTCATACCCCAGTGCCAGAGCAAACAGCGCCTCCCCGAGTGCCGTCGAGGCAATGACACCTTATGTGTGAGGACTTCAGTGTGGCTTTTTACGTGACAATTAAATATGCATTTTCAATAAAATGTACTTGAGTGAAAGGAAGAATAAAGAAATGTCGTTCTGCCATGCTATTCAGCTCGTCTTGGCTGTCTCTTAAATTCTGATCTCATTCATTCAGCTGTATAGTAACAGATTGACAGGTAGCATGTGTTGAATATGTCTGTTGTGGAGTGCAATGATCATGGCAAGCTGAATATTAATAAGGAATTGAGAACCAGATTAATAGTTATTTCATTTATGAAGATGGGATGTGGAATCTATTTCAATTATCTCAATTATCAGCCATACTATTGAGTGTGTGAGTATCAAATATCAAAAAGGACAACTAGAATAATCAATTTTGAGCCCTACAGGAAGGGATCCATTTGGGTATCTAGACAACCAGGAAGTAAAGCATTCATAGGTGACCTCTTGGGGTCAAGCACACTTGGTAATGAACTAGAGACCTGGGGTCTCTTGTATATGAAAGAAGGCCTCAAGCACATATAAGACTATCAATATATTGGCTCTAGCCCCACAGGAAGTAATGCAAATGGTCATTGGAAGGTCATCAGAAGATAAAAAAAACATAACATTAATGGGGGCCTAGAATAACCTGAGAATAAGATGGAGACATAGGGGGGGTATACTAGCGAGGTATGTTGCGCTCAAAGCCTGGGTTAGCTGTCCTACGAAAGTCACTCTCTTTTAGCGTCGCTATATCACCATGGTAACATATGCTGGCAACCAAACCTGGTCGGGAGGAGGTTTTCAGCTAAGGCTTCCCGATTAGATCGGCTTCTTAAAGCTGAGCGCCGCTTTCGGGACAGATCCGATCCCTTGGCATTGCCTGAGGATATTCTTTATGAGAGATACAGGTTCTCATCAGAGGGTATTCTGTATGAGAGATACAGGTTCTCATCAGAGGGTATTCTTTATGAGAGATACAGGTTCTCATCAGAGGGTATTCTGTATGAGAGATACAGGTTCTCATCAGAGGATATTCTTTATGAGAGATACAGGTTCTCATCAGAGGGTATTCTGTATGAGAGATACAGGTTCTCATCAGAGGATATTCTGTATGAGAGATACAGGTTCTCATCAGAGGGTATTCTTTATGAGAGATACAGGTTCTCATCAGAGGGTATTCTTTATGAGAGATACAGGTTCTCATCAGAGGGTATTCTTTATGAGAGATACAGGTTCTCATCAGAGGGTATTCTGTATGAGAGATACAGGTTCTCATCAGAGGGTATTCTTTATGAGAGATACAGTTTCTCATCAGAGGGTATTCTGTATGAGAGATACAGGTTCTCATCAGAGGGTATTCTGTATGAGAGATACAGGTTCTCATCAGAGGATATTCTGTATGAGAGATACAGGTTCTCATCAGAGGGTATTCTTTATGAGAGATACAGGTTCTCATCAGAGGGTATTCTGTATGAGAGATACAGGTTCTCATCAGATGGTATTCTTTATGAGAGATACAGGTTCTCATCAGAGGGTATTCTGTATGAGAGATACAGGTTCTCATCAGATGGTATTCTTTATGAGAGATACAGGTTCTCATCAGAGGGTATTCTGTATGAGAGATACAGGTTCTCATCAGAGGATATTCTTTATGAGAGATACAGGTTCTCATCAGAGGGTATTCTTTATGAGAGATACAGGTTCTCATCAGAGGGTATTCTGTATGAGAGATACAGGTTCTCATCAGAGGGTATTCTGTATGAGAGATACAGGTTCTCATCAGAGGGTATTCTTTATGAGAGATACAGGTTCTCATCAGAGGGTATTCTGTATGAGAGATACAGGTTCTCATCAGAGGGTATTCTTTATGAGAGATACAGGTTCTCATCAGAGGGTATTCTGTATGAGAGATACAGGTTCTCATCAGAGGATATTCTTTATGAGAGATACAGGTTCTCATCAGAGGGTATTCTGTATGAGAGATACAGGTTCTCATCAGAGGGTATTCTTTATGAGAGATACAGGTTCTCATCAGAGGGTATTCTGTATGAGTGATATAGGTTCTCATCAGAGGGTATTCTTTATGAGAGATACAGGTTCTCATCAGAGGGTATTCTGTATGAGAGATACAGGTTCTCATCAGAGGATATTCTTTATGAGAGATACAGGTTCTCATCAGAGGGTATTCTGTATGAGATACAGGTTCTCATCAGAGGGTATTCTTTATGAGAGATACAGGTTTTCATCAGAGGGTATTCGCTATTTGATCGTCCTTGTTGGACCTTATGTAGGCAATGCTACAAAAAGAAGCCGTGCGCAGTGTGTCTGTGTTTCACTGCGATTTGTTGCCAAGGGTACATATTTGCATACAGTTGGTGATGCCGAAAATATAAGCAAAAAGGTGCCTTCCGATACGCAAGGTTGTAGCTGCTGCCCTAAATACACTGCTAAACATGTTCGTGGTGTTTCCCAGCTTTTTGCCAACACAAACTGTCAAGTTGCAAGTTATCAACTTGCAGGTAAAAGAAAACTCCTGTATACGTGGATGAGCGGTGGAGTGGCGGTGGCGCGTCAGTCTTGAGATTCTGCGTGCTGGGTTCGATTCCCAAGTGAAGTGCATTTATGTGTAGTTTAATAAGTTATGTTTCTTATGTCATATGGAATACTTATTCATTAAGGTTATGGAATTATCCAGTTTGGTAATCTAGATGGGGTAAAAGGCATGATGATGGACAGGCAACATATGAACCCCGGTCGCTGCGTCAGCTCACTGATCCACCACACCACCGTCGCTGCCTTCCAGCACTTCCATTACGTCATTTTTGCCATTCATGTCTATGGGGTTTCTCATTACAGATATCTACAATTCAGTTGCGGATATCCACTATGTGAATTACGGATATCTGCAACTGAATTGTAGATATCTGTAATTCCAGTTTGAGATATCTACAATTTGATTCTGACTAGTCATAATTCCAGTTCAAGATATCTTTTAATTCACCTCAATTCAAGATATCTACATGTCCCTTTTGAGATATCTTAAATTAAGTTTTGATTAGGCAAAATGAAGTTGTAGATATCTCTAACTGGAGTTAGGGATAGTCAAAATGAAGTTGTAGATATCTAAAACTGGAGTTAGGGATAGTCATAATTTCATTGTAGATATCTATTATCAAGTTATAGATATCTTGAAATGAATTTTGATTAGAGATATCTAAAATTGTAGATATCTGTAACTTTCATTCCGCCTAGTCAAAATGTAATTACAGATATCTTGAATTACTAGGCGAAATGACGTTTCAGATATCTGTAATGACAAATTATAGGACCGCCTCCCACTTTAGGCGGGAGAGGAGCAGGTCGTTGTCGTTCTAATCATCATTCACACACAATTCACCTGTGTTCACTGATTACATCGGTCCATGGATTAGCATATAATTAGCACCATGTCAAAGCAGCCGGAGGTCGGGCTTTTTAACCGTCTTTCTAACGTTGCAGCCCGTGCCAGGCAGGAGCTGGCGGCAAGGAGAAATTACGTATTTCTGGATATCTAAAACGTCATGCCCAATAATTCCCACTCAAATGACATTTGAGATATCTTTAACTTTCATTCTGCCTAGTCAAAACTGAATTACAGATATCTGCAATTGTCATTTAAGATGTGTGACGAGTTGAATGTCGGTTTCCGTGACGTCATTGCAGATATCTGTAATTCAGGTTTGCCTAGTCAAAACTGAATTACAGATATCTTTATCTGTCGTTTCGACTAGTCACAATTACATTACAGATATCTTGAATGAAAATTCCAACTATTCAAAATGTAATTACGACTAGTCAGAAAGAAGTTGTTGATATCTTCAATGTTAATTCCGGATAGTCAAACTTAGTTGATAAATGACAATTCGGCTTGCCATAAGCACATGCAATACGTTTCTTACATACAGGATGTATTAGAAAGGAATTCCCGAAATTGCACAATAAAGCAAGTTGGAGGTTGCTTTTGCATTTTGCAATCATATGCACTCTATTGGGATTAATGGCGAACAATTCTTACGCATTCACAGAATCTGCTGTTTTTCGCCAGCACGCCTCCCTTGCCTTATTATGGGCAACTGTATTGCCCCTTGCCGTTATTTGCTTCTTTAACTCCTCATATGAGTTCATAATCACTACTTGCTCCTCCTGAGTGACATACATAGCTCGTGTTCGCTCTGTCGGATCCATTGCGTCAAGGTGAATATCGTTGGGTTACGCCCATTTTATGTGAACGCGCATTGAAACTAAAGCGGAAAACCTGGCTTGACAAATTTACTTTAAGTGAGCTTCGTGGAACCGTTTAACTCTGATTGCGAGTTTCGTATTTAGCAATCGAGGTTTTCCCAAGAAAGCCTGGATATGTTCAGCGAGCTTCGTAGTATAGCCTACCCCCAGGGTCTCTTATATGAAAGAGGGCCTCAGAGGTCGCCCCGGACGCCCCTCTATCCATCTCGAAAGGTCACGAAAAGGGGTGTGACCTCCAACATTAGAGTCAATGGGCATAAAACAGCAGGCGGTTTTAAGTTCCTCATTTCCGGTGGGATGGAGATAGAAACTTGTGCTTTTAGGTGTGTAAACACAGGACCAAACAGGGCCCCCACCACGCCCCTTACGATATTTAAAAAAGTTCAGATGCATTTCGCTCAGAACTTATTATGATTCTCAGATATGTGTGTTGGATCTGGGAAGAATTTCAGCTCAAAATCTCGAGAGTGGGCCGCAGGGTGAGGTGTCACAAGAACAACAAAACAACAATTTATGGGGGCCTTGGGAAGCAAAACGTACAATACCAATATTTTCTGGGTGACTTTCCACCACTGAATATTACCTCCATGTGCCTATTGTGGTCCTGTTCACTGGGAAACACTGGGAGGACAAAGGATAGGATAGGCCTTCACATTTTTCAATTCATATTACACATCATTTACATGTGTATGAGGATAATAGGATAGTGGGTAATTGTCACCAATCTGTGTTTTTTCATCTGATTTGTGATCTAGGGATTTGATGAAACAGATATGGCTGCGGAGAATGGAATTGAAGCAAAGCGTTACATGTAAAAGAACATTGTTTCTGTAAAATGATCATGTGCAGATGGCTTTTCTAAGAAATACTTCTGCATCTATAACTGTAAGGTAGGCCTACACATTTTCTATTGTTTAATTGAACCTTTATATTACCTGTTTTTGAGGTTGAATATAATCTGAGATGAAATAGCAAATAATTTTCTAATGTTTAATTGAACCTTTATATTACCTGTTTTTGAGGTTGAATATAATCTGAGATGAAATAGCAAATCAAATCAAAGTTTGTACCATAATATCCATCAAAAAGGATTGTTTTAAGACATTCATTTATTTTAGGCAGCCACAAACTAGTGACCATTTTTGGTTGGTTACTTTTGAATATATATATATATATACATACAGTATATATATATATATATATATATATATATATATATATATATATATATATATATATATATTGCAAAAAGTGAATTTGCCACTGAGTTGTTGAAACAAATAAGCAGTTAGTGCTGCAGACATACTCTCATAAACTCAACTGTGCTTACTGTAGCAATGCCATCTAATTACAATGGGACCTATATGCTATATTTCACCTTCAAAATCACATCATGGACAGCAGCAATCACTTTACAATCACTTTTTTCTTTGGTTGTTGCTATTTTTTCTCTCCATCCCTTTTAATGTTGACTTTTTTCAAAGGAGATTTCTGCCCAGCGTAGCGCAGGTGCATGGCCACGCATGCTGACAAGCAACAGTGGGCAGAATGTTATTACCCAATACCCCAGGGACATATTTAAAGGCTGGACTGGAAGTTGTTGCGACTGCGGCAAAATGCAAGCCACCATAATACCCGTTGTCCCACATCAAGCCAAGCTGCTGACGGAGGACAAGCTGTGCTCAGGTTCTCCGCCGTCGACTCATGTCACCTGTTGGGAGTCATTTCTTGATTTATCCATGCCTCATGGGATACAAAAAAAGAAGTCACATTCACTGGTAGAGAGGGTGCTTTACAATTAGACCAGTGCTTTTTTAAGTTCATGGTGCTTAACAGAATGACCATTGAACTTGACACAGCCCCACCCAGGTGAGCCTATATTTGGTGTGGTCAATAATAGCGTTGGCTATGGCTTGTTACATCCAAACACTTTCTTAGGGGGTTTCCAAGGCAACCCCGAACCAGAGAGAACCAATTAGAACTGACAAAGGTTTTCCAAGCACTTAAACTGCCCAGAGATTAGAGGAAAAGAAGACGCATCCATGGACACACATGACAAATATTCATTCTCTCTCTCTCTCTTTCTCTCTCTCTCTCTCCTCTCTCTCTCTCTCTCTCTCTCTTACTCTTAGTGAGTTGTATTTCCATGCATGTTATGTAACCAGAGGTAGAGGCCAAATTTGTGTATGCACATGCATTTATGTGTGTGTGCGTGCTCGTTTGTGTCTGTATGTATGTTACCGCCGAGCCACCAGTCAAAGTGAGGCCAATGAAGGTGAAATTAAGTGCAGATGCTGATGATGAGGATGAAGACTTGCTCGGACTCTCATCCACTCTGAACTTCCATTGAGATCATGAGTTCTTCCCATGTAGGTGCACACGCACACACACACATGCAGACCTTTATAGGCTATTGCACATTAAAGATCAGCTGTTTGGGTAAGAAAGTGCCGTTGCGAGAGAGTGCCGCTTATGCGTAGGAATACGGGAGTCCTACGGTTGAGAAAATGTAGTGCCAAAGGAATGGGCTGTCTGACGGCAAGGTAAAGTGGTGAGAATATTACTTATATATTACTTATATAGGGCCTTTTTTAGCTGGCTAAAATACGTTTTGCTGCTGGCCCCATTCACAGTGGAACATTGCTCAGCGTTTGTGCTGGTAGCGGTCTGCTTCTCCAACTGGGGGCATGCCAACCACCTACTATAGGAAATAGTAAACACTGACTCTAGATAAGTACCTTCTACTGTAGGTAATACACTGATTCTAGATAAGTACCTCCTACTGTAGGTAATACACTGACTCTAGATAAGTACCTTCTACTGTAGGTAATACACTGACTCTAGATACGTACCTTCTACTGTAGGTAATACACTGACTCTAGATAAGTACCTTCTACTGTAGGTAATACACTGACTCTAGATAAGTACCTTCTACTGTAGGTAATACACTGACTCTAGATAAGTACCTCCTACTGTAGGTAATACACTGACTCTAGATAAGTACCTCCTACTGTAGGTAATACACTGACTCTAGATAAGTACCTCCTACTGTAGGTAATACACTGACTCTAGATAAGTACCTTCTACTGTAGGTAATACACTGACTCTAGATAAGTACCTTCTACTGTAGGTAATACACTGACTCTAGATAAGTACCTTCTACTGTAGGTAATACACTGACTCTAGATAAGTACCAATAGGTAATACACTGACTCTAGATAAGTACCTCCTACTGTAGTAATACACTGACTCTAGATACGTACCTCCTACTGTAGGTAATACACTGACTCTAGATAAGTACCTCCTACTGTAGGTAATATACTGACTCTAGATAAGTACCTTCTACTGTAGGTAATACACTGACTCTAGATAAGTACCTTCTACTGTAGTAATACACTGACTCTAGATAAGTACCAATAGGTAATACACTGACTCTAGATAAGTACCTCCTACTGTAGTAATACACTGACTCTAGATAAGTACCTCCTACTGTAGGTAATACACGGACTCTAGATAAGTACCTTCTACTGTAGGTAATACACTGACTCTAGATAAGTACCTTCTACTGTAGGTAATACACTGACTCTAGATAAGTACCTCCTACTGTAGGTAATACACTGCCTCTAGATAAGTACCTCCTACTGTAGGCAATACACTGACTCTAGATAAGTACCTTCTACTGTAAGTAATACACTGACTCTAGATAAGTACCTTCTACTGTAGGCAATACACTGACTCTAGATAAGTACCTTCTACTGTAGGTAATACACTGACTCTAGATAAGTACCAATAGGTAATACACTGACTCTAGATAAGTACCTCCTACTGTAGTAATACACTGACTCTAGATAAGTACCTCCTACTGTAGGTAATACACTGACTCTAGATAAGTACCTCCTACTGTAGGTAATACACTGACTCTAAATAAGTACCTTCTACTGTAGGTAATACACTGACTCTAGATAAGTACCAATAGGTAATACACTGACTCTAGATAAGTACCTCCTACTGTAGTAATACACTGACTCTAGATAAGTACCTCCTACTGTAGGTAATACACTGACTCTAGATAAGTACCTTCTACTGTAGGTAATACACTGACTCTAGATAAGTACCTTCTACTGTAGGTAATACACTGACTCTAGATAAGTACCTCCTACTGTAGGTAATACACTGCCTCTAGATAAGTACCTCCTACTGTAGGTAATACACTGACTCTAGATAAGTACCTCCTACTGTAGGCAATACACTGACTCTAGATAAGTACCTTCTACTGTAGGCAATACACTGACTCTAGATAAGTACCTCCTACTGTAGGCAATACACTGACTCTAGATAAGTACCTTCTACTGTAGGTAATACACTGACTCTAGATAAGTACCTTCTACTGTAGGTAATACACTGACTCTAGATAAGTACCTTCTACTGTAGGTAATACACTGACTCTAGATAAGTACCTTCTACTGTAAGTAATACACTGACTCTAGATAAGTACCTTCTACTGTAGGCAATACACTGACTCTAGATAAGTACCTTCTACTGTAGGTAATACACTGACTCTAGATAAATCCCTCATACAACCCCACTTCAACAAATCTGAACTATCCCTTTAACACATCCTCTCTCTCTCCCCCTCTTTCTCTCTCTCTCTCTCTCTCTCTCTCTCTCTCTCTCTCTCTCTCTCTCTCTCTCTCTCTCTCTCTCTCTCTCTCTCCCCCATTGGCTTTCTTGACGTTTGAAGTCACTTTTGCCCGGCACTAATGTCCATCATTCCCTTGGGGGGGGGGGGGGGGGGGGGGGGTCCTTTTTTCCTCCTTTTCCTCCTCCTCTCATTGGCTTTCTTTTGGATCTCTTCTCTCACCTCTCCTTCATCGTGTCGCTTTCTTGCCGCCTAAATGACGTTAGGCGTATCCCTCTCCATGGCAACACCAGATCCCCGCATTCTTACACTCGCAGGCACACGATTACCCTGCTCTGTCTCCCCCCCCACTTAGGACCTCCTCCTCTCTCTCTCTCGCTCTCTCTCTCTCGCTCTCTGTCCTTTTCTCTCTCTCGCTCTCTCTCGCTCTGTCCTCCTCTCTCTCTCACTTCCCACTCTCTCTCTCTTTCCCTCTCTCTGTCCATCTCTCTCTCTCTCTCTGTCTCTCTTTTGCTCGCTCCATTGCAATACTCTGGCTCGCAGTCATTTGCTCCGTGGCTGTTTCCCCGGCTGATGCTGCAGTGTTCAGGGTATCCTAGAGATGTTCTCCCCAGCAAGTAGAGGAGCCGCGGGGGGGGAGCCGAGGTAAGTGTTTACAGGCAGGAGAGAGGAGCAGGAGGAGGAAGAGGACAGAGGTGGCGTGTGTGTGTGTGAGATCAACAGTTGTAATTGTGTTCAGTGTTGGAGTGACTAATTTCAAAGGTCTGTGTGTGTGTGTGTGTGTGTGCGCGCGCGCATTCACGTATGTGTGTGTGGGAGAGAGTGAGTGTGTGTGCGTTTTCATGATGACTCCAACTAGAAATGAAAGGCAGGACACTTGAAATGTTATATGCATTATGCAGACATGCAGTGTGTGTGTGTGTGTGTGTGTGTGTGTGGGGGGGGGGGGGGGTAAGCGTGCAGTGGAGTTGATTACGCGCCCATATGAATGAACTATCTATAGCTTTGCCTCATCCCTGATGACTTCAGTGCGGGGGCAGTGCCGGGCTCCCTGCACTGCCTCTATGCTCTGTATGAGCAATATTTGTAAGCGCATTATTATTATTTGTCTGAATGTGAATGGGAATGTATTAGCTGGTGTGTTATGTCCAGGTGTGTGTGCGCGTGTGTTTATGCCTGAAAGAAAGTGCCGTCATGTTTTTGTTTTTGTTTTTGCTACATTCATAACACCACCAGTTGCCATCCACTTACCAGGTCATATCAGTGTGTGTGTGACCAGGCGGCCAGCTCACCTTCCTGAGCCTGTGTGGTGTGGAGCAGCACACACCATTACACCATGATTCAAATCATCACCTTCATCTATTCACTGGCAGGCTGTATCCTTTTGAAAATGGGGTTTTTAATCATGCAATGTCACCGATGTGGCTGGTGATCTTCTCAACCCCGTGCTCCTTCACAGGAGCAGCTATTCACTGTAATCTAAATGGTTTTGTGTGCATTCAGGTCAGTGTCGAGTCAGACCTGCGGTGAAGCCAATTGTCAGCAATGCTCCACTATGGTCAACCAGCATCTGCTAAATATATCAATAATGCAGACCTGGCTGAATTTATGTACCCTTTCACATTCCCCATCGCTGCTTACACACGCTATAAATGTACACACACTTGGACACACTCACACACACACACACACACACACACACACACACACACACACAAAAACACACACACACATACACACAGACACACACACTTGGACACACACACACACACACTTGGACACACACACACATAGAGATACACCTACAGTGGCCACACTACCGTAATGCTATTAAAGTCAGGGAACTGTTGACATGGCTGTAAGAGCCCATGAGGTTAAGGGGCTTGACGGATCCCAGCCACAGGAGAATGGGGGGCGGGGGGGGTTCTGCGTTCTGTCATCATGCTGTAGATCCTGGTTGGCCCAGACCATGGCTGGTACCGCTAGAAGGGTGGAAGGGAGGGTGGGTGATGTCTGAGCTGACTCACACAGCAGATTGGTATGAAAGGTGTGTTCTCGAAAGAGAAAGGACATTGTTTTCCTCGTGCAAACAAACTATCATGCTATAGTGATTCATAGTCACGTAGTAGGGATTGTCGCTTTTTTAAATCTGTTTTTTCTGTTGCCCTCACACCATCTGATCTATTTCCTTTATCCCGGTACTGTCACAAGAATCTGTCAAAAGTGAAGCAATATTATACCTGGCTTCCCTGTTTTTTTACTTTTTAATTTCCTCCTCTATCCTCTTCTCTCCTCTCCTTTCCTCTCTCCTCCCCTCTCATCTCCTCTATCCTTGTCTCTCCTCTGCTATCTCTTCCCCTCTTATCTCCTCTATCCTCTACTCTCCTCTCCTTTCCTCTCTCCTCCCCTCTTATCTCCTCTATCCTGTTCTCTCCTCACCTGTCCTTCCCTCTCATCTCCTCTATCCTCTCTCCTCTCTCCTCTCCTCTTGTCTCATCTATCTTCTCTCCTATTCTCTCATCTTCTCCCTTCTTATCTATCCTATTCTCCCCTCTCATCCCCTTGTATCTCCTCTATCCTCTTCCCTCCTCTTCTTTCCTCTCCTCCCCTCTTATCTCCTCTATCCTCTTCCCTTCTCTCCTCCTCTCTCCTGTCACCTCTCAAGCCCAGTAATTTCATTAACATCCCAGTCCATCTTTCTTTTTTATTTGTTTCTGGCCACCGCCATCTCACTGTCATCATAACTCTTGAGCTGTGCGCATGTGTGTGTGTGTGTCCCTCTCTTTCTCTCTCTCTCTCTCTCTCTCGCTCTCTCTCGCTCTCTCTCCCCCTCTGATCAATCTTGTCTGGAAGAATGAACATCGGAGGAGAAGAGGGGCTCAAGGCACTATGGAGATTGTGTGGGTGGATGAAGAGCCCTGTGTGTCCTTTGTAGTGTGTGTGTGTGTGTGTGTGTGTGTGTGTGTGTTCGTGTGGGTCTGTGTGTGTGTGCACATATAACAGTATAGGGGGGGTGTGCGTGTGTGCATTCACTTGTGTACACGTTCAAATCCAGGCCTACAAGTGTGTGCGTAAGTGAAGATGTGCAGGCTACCATGCGTGTGTGGCAGTGTGTATGTCGGTTAGTGAGAACGGAGGGGGGAGGATGGAGGACTGCAGGGGATCCCCCCCCCCCCCCCCCCCGCTCAGCTCCATGCAGAATGACAGAAATCTCAGACACATCCTCGTTGTGGAATCACTGCAGGCACGTGAATGCACACACACAAGCACACACACACACACACACACACACACACACACTCACCAACACACACACACACACACACACACACACACACACACACACTGCCATACTATTACACGTGCAATCACACTCAGGCACAGACCCACACCACGCATTCACGCATGCACACACTGCCATACTATTTTACGTACACGTGCACATGCAGACACACACATGCACGCAAATACTGAAATGCTGAACACAATTACGCACCAAAATAGTTTACTGGCGAATAGCTACAGTATGGATGCAATTTGTGGGTTGTTTCGTGGCTGTCTTCTTTTTTGGAGGGGTTGCAATAAGTTAGATGGATGAGGATGGAAGTACTGGAGACAGAGGAGCTAATGATGCAGATCTGTCTACATGTCGACACCCCCGCACCTTCCTCACTAGCCGTTTGGAAGGTGTGTGCGTGTGTGTGTGCATGTGTGCGTTGGGTGCGTGTGGAGGGTGATTCTGTGGAAAGAGATGCCTCACCTCCATCTGCAAGTTTCTCGCCCCCCTCGGATACCCGTCAGATGACTAAACGCTTTTATTAGAGAGAGAGAGAGAGGAGAGAGAGAGAGAGAGAGAGAGAGAGAGAGAGAGAGAGAGAGAGAGAGAGAGAGAGAGAGAGAGAGAGAGAGAGAGTGTGTGGGGGGGGGGCTAGAGAATCTGGGAGA
>JAOPHQ010000018.1:97500-125000 GCA_030340625.1 Merluccius polli
TATTTAGTTTAGCAGTGTTTTCACTTGGCACAGTGAGTAGTGGAGCATGTATGATTCCCTCATGAACACAAGGTGAACCCTCTCAGAGAACTGGTTTTTAAGCAGAGTTACAAAAGCTGACCTCGCGAACAAGCGACTTATCACAAAACACTCTTTCTTCCCTCTTGATCTTTTTAGTTGAGTTATTGGTAGTCATGCTCTCACTCACACAACGGGTTGTGTTCGACTGTGTGGTGCAGATTCAAAGGGTCTACAGTCCATCATCTTGATTTACTTGTGTCACGGTGAATGAAACTGTACATCACATGTGCCTGAAAGAAATGTAATTTTGATATTTGCCGCGAAACAGTTTGTACCTAATCTCTCTCTCTCTCTCTCTCTCTCTCTCTCTCTCTCTCTCTCGCTCTGGCTTTCGCTCTGGCTCTCTCTCAAATTGTCAAACTGTCTCCCATCTATTTATCTCTCTCTTTCTCTCTCTCTCTCTCTCTCTCTCTAGGATCGACAAATCCAGTTTGTCTGCCCTAAGAGCCAGGTAAGACATTTATAATTGATTTCATTTTCTTCTTCAGAAGGAGACTTCCCACTTTAGACGTTTGTGTACTAAAAGCAGACAAAACAAATCTGAGAATAACAGCTCCAGATTGGGATGTCAATACCAACTGCAAATCAGTGGCTTCCACAATGGCCAATTGTTTAGAAAGCTCCATTAAGAAAGCTTATTCCACACCAACAGAGCATAAACACACCACAACGAGTCATTAATATTTTATTAATATTGTTGTCAGAACTGCACTGTCATCTGCCAGAGACTTCATCATGTTTCATCATCAGAGTGTGTCTCCCTTGTGTTCGGTACACTGTGTTGACGTCGTTGTTGCGTGTGTCTCTCGGCAGCTTGGAGTCGTACTTGAGACTAAATGAGAATACACACAAAAAGAGCAGAGAGAGAGAGAGAGAGGGGGAGAGAGAGAGACAGAGAGAGAGACAGAGAGAGAGAGACAGAGAGAGAGACAGAGAGAGAGAGACAGAGAGAGAGGGAGAGAGAGAGAGAGAGAGAGAGAGAGAGAGAGACTGGGGCAGGGGGCTTAGGCTGTGGGGGTCTGCTGCATGCGTCAGATGCTTCTGTGGGGGACAACGATGAATGTCAACACATTTCTGTTTTTAGAAAACATCCACACTGTTCATTGTATTGGTTAGTTTATTTGTTTGTGCCTGTGTACTGATGGCCAGATCTATGGTATAGTGATCACCTTATATAATGGTGTTACGTAACACTTTTATTCATAATGCTGTTTCCGGGGAACATCATTATATTCAACACTAAATATTTGTTTGTGGCATGTGAAACAAGTGGAATTAAAATAGCCATGCTATCTTTACCCCAAAAAGTATCCAAGGTCAACCAGGGACTAATCTGTTGCGAGTCAGTGACTCACACTGAATTCAGGCTATAATTGAGAAAACAACACCTGAACCAATACCCAATATTGTGATTTTTGTCGACATCACAAAAAGGAGTTGCAATGAGGTGAGTAGTTCATGCTCGACAATATTGAAAGGCTGAATCTATAGCTTTTACCTCTTCAATGGACTCTTCAATGTAAATGCACACTCATGATCAATCAATCAAGGATGTTGAAATGAAGGAACAAGCCTCCCGAGGTTTTAGGGCTTAATGTGTTTCTATTAGTGAGCAAGCAAATCAGTATCTATCTATCTGTCTATCTGTCTATCTGTCTATCTATCTATCTATCTATCTATCTATCTATCTATCTATCTATCTATCTATCTATCTATCTATCTATCTATCTATCTATCTATCTATCTATCTATATATACAGGTATATATATATATCTATTTATCACACACACACACACCTTTATCTTTGCATATGTGTTGCTCCTGCCCAGGTGTCATTAGGCTGTGTGCTCTGGAGTGGTGGTGAATATGAATGAGTGAGTCGTGACTCCCGCTTCAACTGGCCTGCATTACCTTCACTATTGTCTAGTGTGTGTGTGTGTGTGTGTGCGTGTGCGTGTGTGTGTGAGAGCGAGAGAGACAGAGACAGAGAGACAGAGACAGAGACAGACAAAGACAGACAGAGAGAAAGAGAGTGTGGCAGAGACAGAGAGAGAGAGAGAGAGAGAGAGAGAGAGAGAGAGAGAGAGAGAGAGAGAGAGAGAGAGAGAGAGAGGGAGAGAGAGAGAGAGAGAGAGAGAGAGAGAGAGAGAGAGAGAGAGAGAGAGAGAGAGAGAGAGAGAGAGAGAGGTCATTGAGCCGAGGCGGTTTACTTCATTAGAGCAGTTGTGAGCTGAACCGCTCCCCTCCCTGGAGCTAGGTGGGTGGAGGGGGGGGGGGGGGGGGGAGGAAGAAGAAGAAGAAGAAGAAGAAGAAGAAGAAGAAGAAGAAGAAGAAGAAGAAGAAGAAGAAGAAGAAGAAGAAGAAGAAGAAGAAGAAAGACAGCGCCTCCTCGTTGAGCCTTGACCTCTTCTGCTCTCAGCTCCTAGTTGTCCTTCAGGGATGATAGATCCACGGTTCTCTGAAGCGTCAGCTCCTCCTCTCCTCTCTGGATGTCATGGACACAATCTGACCTCACTGACCTTCAGACAGGGATAGATGGACGGACGGACGGATGGATAAATGGGTGGATAGATCCATAGACACATGGGTTGATTGATTGATGGGTGTGTGGGTGGATGGATGGATGGATGGCTCAACAAGTGGGAAGTTGGGGGTGGGCGGGGGCAGATTGGATGGATGGTTGGAAGGATCAATCAGTCGATGAAAACAAATGGATGGATCAGTTGGGGAGGCAGTGGATGAGAGAGGTGGAAACCGTGCTGTGTGTACATGCAACATACGTGTGTACCCTGACACGTAACATGCCGAGACATCTTCCGGTCGTGTTTCTCTGCGCCTCTCGACCTTCCTACAGATAAGGTAGACCGCAGCGAGATGTTTCGTGAAAGTGAGTTTGTGAGAGCCAGGTGAGCGTGAAGCAAGGATGGGGAGCAGATATTGAGTGGAGGAGAGCGGGGGGAGTAAATGAGAATGAGTAATGGAGGACGTGTCTGCAGATGGGTAGTTTTCCTCTCATCTTTTGTTTCCTGTTTTGAATTGATTTATTTATTTCCTCTACCAAGTCTGCTGCTCTTTTTCACTGTCCTACTTTCACTCCTTTTATATTTCTGCTTTTTTTCTGTTCTGTGTGTGTGTGTGTGTGTCTCTCTCTCTCTCTCTCTCTCTCTCTCCTTCTCTCGCTCTCTCTCCTTCTCTCTCTCTTCCTACCTCCTCCTCTCTATGCATTCTGTGATGAATTGCTTGTATTACCTCTGGTCCTCCGCTGCCGCTGGCTACCACAATGTGGTCTCTTTGCATCACAAAGTACAACAGCTCATTAATACCTGTATAATCAGAGCCGTGAGTGGGTGTGTGTGTGTGTGTGTGTGTGTGCGTGTGTGTGTGTGTGTGTGCGCACGTGCGTGTGTGCGTGCGTGCATTTGTGTGTGCTTTTGTCATCAAGTGGTGGTTCTTATGAATGAATCATATGAAACAACAAATGGGCAGAATTGAGTGGATGGAGGATTAAAGACTTGGACGGAAAGACCAGAAAAAAAGAGAGGCAGACAGACAGCGATGAGAGCGATAGGGAGTGGGGGAGTGGGGGAGTGGGGGAGTGGGGGGGGGGGGGGGGGAGGAGGTAGGGAGGTAATCAGAAACGAAGGTGTTTGTATCACAGAAGATCCCTGATGCACACTGTGTTACGATGCCTCGCAAACTGTGGTGAGTCGCTGCCTTTGATCCGTTCATCTGTTTCGCCAAAAGATGTGCTCTTTCATTTTTGTATGTATGTTTTTATTTGATGGTATTTGTTTTATTTTACAGTTCTGTTTGATTTAGTTATCTCAGTATTGGTTTGCGTTAGGTGCATGTGCGGTTGCTGCATTGTAGATTGTAGATGTAATATGAAGGTATTATTAATATCCTGTTTGAAAAAGATAACCTGTCTAAAGTTGAAGCGTCAGTATAGTGCATTTTTCGTTGAAATGTATTGGTTACCTTTTAAATCTGAGGATTTGTATTGCGGTCTCAAACGATGTACTTTAGTAACAAGGCAACACATAACACATCTCAAAGTAGTGAGAGATAGCGCAGAGCAGATGTATTAAATGGGATGCGGAATAAAGTCATTTAAGTAACGATATGGTAATGTACAGTACAGTTAATTCTGCAGTATATTGTGATAAACAGAGCAATCAGCAACTATTAAGTACTATCGTCATGTGTTCAATTGTACATATTAGGGTTTGAAAACAATTTTTTTTTTAAATTATTACTTTTTCCATTCTACACATCTTCTGATACCATCCTGATGACCAGGTCTTCCATGTGCAGATCTTCTCACATCTCTGTGTGTAGCTACGGCAACCAGACAATTTCCCATGGGTGGGATCATTCAAGTCCCGTCTTATCTATCTCTGTTTCATCTTGTGACGTCACTGCCAGTGGTGTGTGAGATCTGTGCTGTGAAATCAGTGTGTGATCTGTGCTGTCTTTCTCACGCACACACACACACACACACACACACACACACACACACACACACACACATATGACACACACACACCCACATATGACACATAATTTGACATGGGAAATGTATAAGTGCATAATGATAATGATGATGATGATGATGATGATGATGATGATGATGATGATGATGATGATGATGGCGATGATGATGATGATGATGATGATGATGATGATGATGATGATGATGATGATGATGATGATGATGATGACGACGACAACATAAATGGTTGCTTTGGGCGGCTAGAAGAACTCATTGAGGCAGTGAGTGTACAGTGATCAGTCTGTTTATGTAACACCTTTCATATAGTGCCACTGGCGCTGTACTAATCCCTGTTTATTTAAAGAGCCACTGAGCTCTAATGCTGTATCGGTTACATGGGCAGCGCTCCAAGTAGATGTACATAAATACATAGAAACATTCACGCTGTACTTAATTTCACATTAAAAGGGATGAAGGTTTGGTTATGAGTACAGGGGTTGTGAAATGTGAATCAGTTAGTTTCTGCCTTTATCCTTACCTACCTCTCTATCTACCTCTTTACCTAGCTGCCTACCTACCTCCCTACCTCGCTGCCTATCTACCTCTCTACCTACCGAACTTTCTACCGACATACCTACCTACCTACATGCCGATCTGTGTGTGTGTGTGTGTGTGTGTGTTTGTCTGTGTGTTGGTTCTGTACCAGGCTGCTGCTAATTAGAACATTGCCATTTTCCCCCCATGAGGTCATGTAGAAGTGACCGCAGGCACAAGGCCACACAACACACACACACACACACACACACACACACACACACACACACACACACACACACACACACACACACACACACACACACACACACACACACACACACACACACACACACACACACAGCAGAGTGCACCATTGGTTCATCTCCTTCAGTCCTTTCCCCTTTAATAGGTAACTTGTGTCTCGTTTGAACATGTGAAACAATAGAATATAAGCATAATTATATTCTGAAAATATTGTTCAAACAGAGACAATTTAACATTTTACCGAGACATAATCATGATAATGACTATCATTTTGACAATATGAAAGAACATCCAACCCTTTCATTTTGTTAAGTCATATTCTCTCGTCCTTTTTTTTTATAGCCTAATTTTAGGGCAGGTGTGAATGTTATCTATCTCACAGCATCATGGAAAAGACCAAATGGATCATGGCTATTTCTGGAAGCTGGCATTTACTTTTCCTGCTGGGGGCTCTGATGTTGCAGGGAACCGTAGACTACTGTCGGCCGCTAAACAAACACCAGAGGTGTTATATTGTCCTGCCCCAGCGGCTTAATAAACCTCGGCACTAGAGTGAATACAGGAGATGACGGCCGAAGCCTGTTTACTCTGGCAGTGATTTGACAGGTTCACAGTGTGGCAATCATATTACAGTGTGTCCTCAGACGCAAAATTACTTCCAATCTGCTAACACCGCAAAACGGCAGGGCCTTGATCTCGGGATGACTCATTCATAATCACACGTATTATCTGTTGTCTTTTCAGTCAGTTCTCCTTTGGAGGTGTAAGTGTGTTTATCGTGGTGTTGTCGTGTAAGAGTTTGTGTTGTTTGTAATGTATTGTGGGAGGGGAGAAGAATGGAGAGGGAGAGAGAGTATGTGTGTGTGTGTGCGTGTGTGTGTGTGTGTGTGTGTGTGTGTGTGTGTGTGTGTGTTTGGAAGAAGCTTTCCTTACTAAGGTCATTAAATAGCAACCCCTCATTAAGTGCAGCTGAAGATATAAACGTAAACTGCTTGTGTTTATATTCTTCTTCTTCTTCTTCTTCTTCTTCTTCTTCTTCTTCTTCTTCTTCTTATTATTATTATTATTATTAATAATAATAATAATAATAATAATAATAATAATAATAATAATAATAATAATATTGTTATTATATTGTAGTGTCTGTAATGTCCACCGAAGAGTACAAACGTCCTTGCAAGGTGCTGTACTGTTTCTAAGGCAATGCTTTCTGTACCCTTAAACATTACAAAGTACACACCTACAGAGCTCTGCATCTTTTAATGTTTATGTTTAAGAAGGACTGTCCTATGTGAGTGTAAATAAAAGTTATTATAAGTTGTGTGCATGAGAAAATGAATGAGAAAAGTATAGAAAGTTGTGTGTGTGTGTGTGTGTGTGTGTGGTGTGTGTGGCGCGCGCGTGTGTGTGTGTGTGTGTGTGTGTGTGTGTGTGTGTGTGTGTGTGTGTGTGTGTGTGTGTGAGTGAGAGAAAACAGGTAGAGAAACCACGGTGAAAGGAGATGTAGGTAAGTGGAAGGTATGGTGTGGTGCTCCACCCTTCCGAGTTAGCTGTGCTCAGGAAATGTCACTTCCTCACCAAAATACACAGCTTCCTTATTCATTTAATAGGCATAACCCGAAACCAAAAAAATCTGCAGTCATGCTGACCTTTGAATGTATTTCTCATTTCATCTCAAAGGGGATGTGTGATGGCTCTGCCTGTATTGCAGGCTACTTTACCGTCCTGGAGATATCTGCGGTCTCCTGTCTTTAACCACTAGATGGCGCCATTCGCCACATTGTCCGAGCAGTAGCTGAGTCTAATTTGCGTCCATAGTTTGCGTACGTGAACTGTGAAATGTATTCATACGTACAATCAGGTCATGATCCCCCACAAATTTGTATTGACAAAGTTCAGTGTGTACAACATACAAAGCCACCATGGAGGATGAGTGCAGCGCTGGATGTGGGCCTGCGTCGGGGATCTTTAATCTGCTCTGCGAGGAAGAGAAATTGGTAGGCATACGCTTCTTTCATAAGAATTCACAACATCCTTAATGATTTTATATGAATGTTTTTTTCTTTTTAACAATCACGCATTTCATTTTGTCATTGAACATTTCGAATTGCATTTCATTTTATCATTGAAAACCTTTTTGGAAAATCCATTGCAAGTAAGTAAGCCTAGCTAGCATGTGACTCTGAAGCTGAAGTAAAGTGAAATGGCCGCTAGAGGGCGGCAGTCTACCGTCTTCCTCCACACCAGGCCCTTTCTCTGCCACCTGTTACATTTTACCTGTTGAATCGCAACTCAAAAACGGCTCTTACTTAAAACGGTTTTTATTTTATTTTTTTTACTACGAAGTCTAGGTTATATAAAAGGACACATCTAGGTACCTTTGCTCAGTGTGATCTATCTGCAGTTTTTTATTCCCATGTCAATATCAGCAGGGCTGCTTTACATTAGCGCTGGCAATATATATATATATATATATATATATATATATATATATATATATATATATATATATATATATATATATATATATATATATAGTTTCCATTATGAATCCGCCTATAGGGAACAGAAGACTGTTGCTATGGCAGCATGAAATGATGATAGCCTGTGGGATTGTCCACTATGGTTGATTTCCATAGTGATATGGACTGGAGCCTCTAACCTAGCAACCAGACTGTCTCTCCAGTTGATCAAAGTGGGGGGAAAAAAATACAATAATTGGTTTGTATTGTCACTTGTCACCCATGGTGACCACAAATATGTCTCTTTATATTTTCAGGGAAAACAAAATGGCTCTATAATGTAGGTGTGTGTGTGTGTGTTCATCACAATGGCATTTCAGCTATCTATCTTGCTTTGCTATGGGATACTGTGGTCGGAAAGCTCTGGTTACATAAGATCCTAGTGTGTGTGTGTGTGTGTGTGTGTGTATACATGTGGAGATGTGTGTGTGTGTGTGTGTGTGTGTGTGTGTGTGTGTGTGTGTGTGTGTGTGTGTGTGTGTGTGTGTGTGTGTGTGTGTGTGTGTGTGTGTGTGCGCGCGCGCGTGCAGGTGCACGTGTGTGTGCCTCTGGAGTTAAAGTTGAGTATTGACCCAAATGATTGAACTGGCCAGAGCTTTGCTTCATCCATGACCTCACCACCCCCCTGTGGGTCATTATGGGATGCTGCCAGGGGCACTCAGAGGTTTATGGACATCATAATAGAAGAGAGAGCTTCAGCCGACTCCCTGGTGACCATCTACTTGTCCGTCTGTCTGTCCGTCCGTGAGGTTCGGCGTATGAGATTCATTATGCTCCATTTGTGACCCGAGTGGAGTCGAGTCGTGAAACGAGTAGCCGTCATTTTTCACAGCAGTTTCTGTTCCTCCTCTGCTTGAGAGAAAGTGCATAGGAATATTACGACGAGCCGGTGTATGTGTGTCTGGTACGAGCTGGACAACTGGCGCAGACATCAGTAGCCACAAGATAAGAGCTTCCCCCAGTTTAGATAAATATCCTCTTTGTCTTCCATCGGTTTCTGTCGTCCTCTCCCATTCTCTCCCTGTCATGAACACGGCACACCATGCACGCGTGTGTGTGTGTGTGCGTGTGTGTGTGTGTGTGTGCATGTGTGTGTGTGTGTGTGTGTTAAACGACCTAAAGCCCCTTAGACATCCAGCTGCCTCTTTTGCTTCTGACAAATATTTACTTCTTGCCTTCACCGTTCTCTTCTTCCCTCCCTTCCCTTACTACACACACACGCACACACACACACACACACACACACACACACACACACACACACACACACACACACACACACACACACACACACACACACAAATGCACCATCTGGCCTGTGTGTTGATGGTTAAGGGCTCATAAAGCCGCCCCTCACCTATTAAGAGGCTGAATTTTCCCAGAGAGGAGAGGCACACAGATCCGGTAAACACCGAACACACACACAAACACGTGCACAATGATTACACACCACACACGCATGCACACACTCAATCACACACACACACGCACACTCACACATGCACACATACATCATCAGCAGACAGGTGCCAAAAAGAAAAGCAGAGGTGTCTCTCTCTGCTCTTTTTTTCTGTATAGTTCATGGATTTTTTTCTTTCTTTCCAACTGATTTGACTGTATTTTGGCGTTGCGACGGGGCACACATTCAATCCATGCACCTGACCATGGTCTAAATTCACGCGCCGGGAAACCAGTGTTTGCTAAATTTCAGCCACCCTAAAAGCGTTACCGTGGGAAACCAAGTGAGAAGCTCAACTCGTCTTGCTCCCGACGACTATTGCCCGTGAATGCTAAATGTTGTGCCAACAAGCACTCAACGCAAACAAGTGGCAAATTGTTCTCCGTCTCCTCTGGAGAAAATGGCTGCAATGTAAAATGGCTGCCATGTAGAAGGCGGCCAAGAGAAGGTTGTTTGATGAGAGGTGGAGAAGGAAAAGTGTTTGTGTGTGTGTGAGGGAGTGGGAGAGATACATTTGAAGAGATGCTGGAAGAAGAGAGCAGTAGTGAGGTGGTTACAGAAAAGGGCAATAGAAAAAAAAGAGATGGACAGGCCCTTTAGAAAGGAGGCTAGAAAGTCAGTCTGTCAGTATTCTACCTGGACAACCTTTTGGAGATGAAATACACACACACGCACACATACACATACACATACAATATTAAGAATTGATATTAACATCTCAAAAGAGAGAGAGAGAGAGAGGAGCGAGCCTGGCTTCAGTAGTGGGCTGGGAGCAGGGGGAGGGGGTTGGCCATTGAAACTGATAAAGGTGAAGACAGAAACATGAGATATTCCCAGAGAGGAGGAGAAAGACTGAATGCTGAGCTGACCTGCTTTGACAAAGAGGCCGAGCGAAGGGAGTGCAGGGTTCTGAAAGAAATAATTTTTACTTTATGTATTCTCGCAGAGATTAACCTTTCAGCAATGGACCGTGTGTGTGTGTGCCGGTGCGTGTGCCGGTGCGTGTGCGTGTGCGTGTGTGCCGGTGCGTGTGCGTGTGCCGGTGCGTGTGCGTGTGTGCCGGTGCGTGTGCGTGTGCGTGCGCGTGTGTGTTTCAGAGATGGAAGAAAAAGGACACGCGCATCCATACATCGGTGTCCTTGCCCTTTCCGTGACTTGTCACCCTATTGGGTCAAACGTAATCATACACAGTGCCTGGTTGCTAGGGAACAAAAATAAGATACAAGGGACTGTGGAGTTTTATGGTCCTCTTATTGACAGGCAGCTGCGCTTAGGAGACAATATGAAGTCGTTTTCAGATTGCATTCGACAGGAAAACTGGAATGATGTCACAAAGCGTAGCGTTTGATTGGATTATACAGAATTGACATGCTAGCCGTCAGCAGGTTGAGGGGGGAAGGAAGCGTGTTTTGATATTACTGGTTAAAATGTTAAGCCTGTCAAGGTCAAGTTAATGTCAGCAGAACCAATTCAGTCCCAGGATATATCAGGTAATACTTGGACACAAGTAAGGCAAATGAGCCCAACAGTGTTTCACCAGAAATAGAGTTATAGATAGGAAGCAGATTGCAGCATGTGAAGCTACATTCATCAAAGTAGTTTGCCCAACAGTGTGTGCGTGCGTGCGTGCGTGGCCTGGCCGTGTGCGCGTGACGCTGGGTTAACCTGCTGTCAGCCCACATCGCAGTCGGCCAGACAAACATAGAAAGCAGGAAATTGATTTAGCTCTCTGAGTAATCCATGACATTTTGGCCCCCCGAGGAAACGGGAGGAGCAAAAAGGGACAGGAGTCAAAGAGACGCTGAAGGGGGAGAGGGAGGGACTCGGCCCGCCAATTAAAAAAACAATTTCACAGACATACAAGCCAGAGAGAACGTCGAACAGAGGGGTGGTGCGGTCATGTAAGAGTGTGAGTCTTTTATCCAAAGTGACTCACAGTGAATACAGATACAGGTACATGTATTTTGTATGCACGTCATAGCATAATTAATAATAAATGTTTTAACCATTTTAAAACCTTGCAACCTCAGAAGCCTTGCAGCTCTTCTCGGCTGAAGAGGACAACCGACATCCTCCTCTCAAGACAGAATCTCTTGTTCTTGTTCCCAAGGACTGAGAGTTGAGAAACGGGACCCCAACCAGACCAGGCAGAAAAACACCTGTATGATTATCCTGCATTCTGCAGGCTGTCTTCGCCGAGCCATAGGCTCAGTATGTGGTCTGACCAGCATTGCTGGTCAGAGAAGTATTCGTATGCTCTCAAATCTGAAGTATGTATGTGGCTTTGTGGATTCCTCACCGTCTCTGGGGGACCTGAATATCTGGGAGCTAAGCAGATGATCCACTGTTTCAGGTTCTTCTGGTCTCTGAGGAGGAGGAAACTTGGAGACAAAAACATCACTGCTTGTGCAGTGAAGAAGACTGGTTGTCTTTTTCACTGCTCGCTGCCCTGCGGATGCATGCCGGTTCACTTTGATGTGGGAGCCAATGGTCAGAGCTGATTCCAATGCATCGAATTTCGTTCTGGATCTAAAGGTTGATGGAGAAATTGGTGAAACGGCCTCTTCCAAGCCCTCATCACATGGCGTGGTGCTCAATGGTTTCCCACACGCCCCTCACCCCATCACTGTGATTATGTGGCTGCATCTGGTGGATCAAGCAGATCTCACAGCTGCCTCCCGCTGACCTTCATGTCAGTCCTCTTCTGCTCTCAAAGACGTTGGCGTCAAGAAAAAATAGAGAGAATTTATCCGGAGAAATAAAGACAGTACAACAACGTATACAATCACGAGTTCATGTATTGTCTTGTATTACTTTTGTTTTGTTTGCACATAGAAATCAACGTTATCCTTATTGGGGTATACTCCAGCCTCTAATGCGCAATGCTACGCTGACGTTGTCTCCTCAGGCTGAGCCGACGGAGGAAGAGACACGGTACCTGCTGAGGCCGTAGAGCACGGCCTGCAGCACAGAGCCACCCTGCTCTGGACACCCACGCTTTCAACGTCTTCTCTGATCTTTCATCTTCACTTTGACTCTTTCATCTTCTTTCATGCCTTTCGCAAATGAAATATGCCACAGCATGGTACCTGTATCACTTTTACTTTAAAGGTCCTGTAGACAACTTTTTTGCTTTAACGTATTAAAGTGTAACGTATCATCGTATTGATTGCACAGTGTAAAGGCTACAGAATAATGACACCATCTGTGTTTAGACTGGTTCCCTTAGCTTCCCTATAAGCCTCGCTTTCACTATGCAGCTCTGTCTGCCACCGGGTACGATCTCCTGGGAAAATTAAGGCTCACTTTACGGCACAAAGAAAATGTGCCAACCATTGCGCGTGCAACCAAACCAGGAGGAATAGCGCTTTTCTTTACCCCGGTAGCTATCGGTAGCTATCCACATTAGCTATCTCATTAGTGGAAATGGCGGACGGTGGAACAACCGAAGTAAAGCCAATCTAATGACAGTACTTATATCTGCGTACACTATGTTTTTGCACTGAGTAAACTACCTGAATAAACCTCATGTTGCGACTCGCCAGGCGATCCAGTCAGGCTACCAACCCAGTTTGCTTTTATCAATACATACTAAATAATTTGTATTGTTCCCAAATAAAATGACAATTTCACTTTACCTCCTCAGTGAACATGCTTCTTTCTTTCTTATTTCCAAAGTTTTTCTTTCGCAGAGATTTCCAAAGTAATGCACGTCTTGTGTTGTTTGTGGTTGCTAGGCTTTGAGGAAACGGAAAGCGATCCGGTTTGTCTTTGTGACAGCGGTGCAAAAAGAATACGCTAGGGTGGAAAAAGTTGTCTACAGCCCCTTTAACACAGACAGTGGATTTTGGTTAAGATCATAATGTAGCATTTGGCCCTCAACTACTCATGTCATCGGAGCTCCTTTGGTCAGCTTAGATCCAGATTATGACCATTATTATTGAAGTAAAATTTGTTAAAGGGGGGCCGCCAAGCTCGGCTATTTTCTAATATAAGAGAGTACTGCTTCATAGGCGTGTTGTGAAACCCTGCGGTCTGCAACATCAACTCTGTGTCCGGGAAAAATCCCAGATAGGTTGGACCATTGACATCATTGGTCCTATTTTAATGTCCACCTATAAGGAACTTGAGCGAAAACAACCCTGAGCCCAACTCTTTTCTGTCCCTCCTCGTCTTCAGGCGCATGTATTTATTGAATGGACAGGCATAAGCATGTGTTTTTCTTTGCAGCTGTTACCTATCCAACCATGTCAAATCAGTGGAATCAGGGGAATAGTTGCCTGTTCTCTTGTGTGATCCCAGTTTTGCTTTTTCTCTCTCTCTCTCTCTCTCTCTCTCTCTCTGTCGCTCTTGCTCTCGCTCTTGCTCTCTCTCTTTCTCTCATTTTTAGATGTGTATGGTATAAAAATGATAACGTTTTCAAAGTCACCTTGTGTTAGATGCGCCATGTTTCCCATTTTAACTCGACAACATGGCCTAGGTTGAACTGTTTTGTTTGCGACGTTGCCCGGGGGACAACTACACCGGCGCGTCGTCACAACACCGTCGGTGTGTCGTCACAGTCGGCGACGGCAACGCGTGTCTGACGCAGCGAAGTGGGTAATCAAGTGAATGAGCCCTGGCCACTGTTCCTGATGGCGTTCTCCACGATGACATTGTCCCCCGTCGCCCGGATACTGTCTGGGGTGCCGCCGTTCTAACAGCAGACAGCGAAACACCTGCTGATGGATGGTCTATCAGGCTCCGATTTGGACACCCCAGGGTGTTAGGAGCTGGTCCTAATAGCTGTCTGGTGTGGGTGTGTGTGTGTATGCGCATGCGTGCGTGCGCATGTTTGTGTGTGTGTGTGTGCATGTGAGGTTGTGTGTGTGTCTAGAAGTCCTTGAGAAAAGAGCTGTTCTGTTCCCTGGTTCAGTTCTGCTCTGAATCTCACTGGACTTACACACACACAGACACAAAAACACACACACATACACGCACATGCACACACACACGCGTGCGCACGAACACGCAGCCAAATTCAGACAGTTTTATTACTGCTTTGTCTTTAGTTTATCTACTCCATTTCCAGAACTGAGGCCAAGGTGAAGCAAACGTGTGTGTGTGTTTGTGTGTGTGTGCGCGTGTGTGCATGCATGTGTGTGTGGGGGAGGGTGCATGCATACATCACCCATCTACGTTTGTGTGTGCGTGCGTGCACGTGCGTGTTTTTATACAATTGCTTGCCTATTTGCAGTTACCTTATGGCAGTAAAGGGTAAAGCCGGTGTGTTTCCTCCCCACAAGACCATCAGTGTGGTCCGCCGCTCTGTTATGGCCCTGCCTGTTCTGCTGAGTCACCCAGAACCCATTAGAAAAATACACTGGCTCAGACACCTGCATGCCGTGAGCGTCCTGCTGTCATTTCCACTGCCCCGCTTAATAATAGACACACTTATTAAAATGCTCTGACAAACTGATTAGCATTGGTAGCATTGGTAGCATTGCAGTTGTATTCGGGTCGTTATAGTCAAGTATTGGGCAACATTTCTGCTCTGTGGCCATTTTAGTCACGTCAAAAACCTTGCTGCTGCAGTAAGACAACTAACAGGAGAGGATGTTTTTTTCCCCCTTCAATATTACAAGCTGCCATTCATCGGATCTGTTGACAGTCTAGTTAGTTTGAAGTACTGAGTCTCACCCCGGCGCATGAAGCTCAACAATATCAGTGTTGTCTTCCTGGGTTCAAGAGGAGGAGAACACAACAGATGAGAGACTCTCCAAATAAAAAGCCTTTCTATGAAAAGCCAAGCCATTGAGTGTGTGTGTGTGTGTGTGTGTCCAATTGTTTGTGTGTGCGTGTGCGTGCATGTAAGTGCCTCTGCGTCCACCCCTTCAAAGTTTATTTTGTTTCTCTCTCTCTCTCTCTCTCTCTCTCTCTCTCTCTCTCTCTCACCCCCTCTCTCTCCATCTCCATCTCCATCTGTTGCCTCTTGACAAACACATGGTATCTTGTTTGGCAATGTCAGCAGAGCGCCCAGCTCGGTGGACCAGGAGACGCCGGCGGCCACTGAACTCATTCTCCCCCCTCGCCTCCCAATTGGAGGAGGGGGGGGGGAGGAGAGAGAGAGAGAGACATGGCCATAGGGAGGGATTAGATGTCAACAGGGCGAGGACAATCACAGAAACCACAGACAGACGGTCAGACAGACAGACAGATTGGGGGGGAGAGGTTATAGCCAACAGGGTCATGAAGTCATTAGAATCAAGTAATAGAATGATTGGCAGACCTGGAAATAGCCCAGACCACCTTTTTATACAGAGTCAGACGTATCAAAATATAGCGACAGGAACGAGAGGGAATCAAAAATACATAACAGACATGGAGACGGGCAGGACGCCCGGGACTTGGACAGAAGGCCAATACAAAATGGAGACATGTATTCCTTGTGGTGGTGATGTAGGGGGGAACCGAGCGTGATTCAATGGCCTCTTCTCTGGTGTGCCACACTGCCTGGACATTTTGCCTGGGCAATACAAGAACTGAGCGGAGAGTAGAAGAGAGAGAGCGAGAGCAATAGTTTCTAACTCCGAGAACAGAGGATGCTGATGGCTAATTAGTGGCACGAACGGGCATAATAAATACTGTTAATTATAGGGGTCAGGGGGATGCTGAGGAAACCAGGGAGTGAGCTAGCGGAGAGAGACGGCCACATTATGCATCTAATGGTAATCATGGTCCAGGAACGTGACTTGGAGAATGAGATAAAGGGGCCTTCGCGCCTGCCAAGGGAACGCCCTGTGTCAACGCCAGCTCTTCAGCTAGAAAGTCACAGCTAACACATTCGGCTGCAGTAGCAGGCATCCCAAGCCCCAGGAACCATGTATTAGAATAATGTTATTACTAAACCAGCGGTTAAGAAGAGAAACGGTCCACATTAAGGCATGCGTCTTCATCAGCTGATGATGTTCGAATGCCCTCATTGTTCAGGGGATCTACAAGACAAACTACAGTCCATTCAGTAACCACCAGCTATGATTGACCAATTGCTATCCAAAGCTATTCCATTATACTTTCTTCTATTATATCTTTGTTTATTATTGGAGGAGCGCTCGGCTGCCAAGGAGCAACGTGGGCTGCATGTGGTATTACCCTGAACTGCCAAGGCCTCTTGGTTATGAAAGAGTGTGCCGCTGCTAGCTCCAGATCCATTGGCTGGGGTGGGGATGTCTGTGTAAGAAGTCTGTCACTCGCCGAGCGGCTGCGTCTGGGGTTTCCTTGCTCGCACTTACGTTACTCATTACTGACCCGCTGTCTGACAAATCAGGCAGACACACAGCGCTGTCTGACGTGTTTCCGCAGACGTTGAGGCGCGAAGCACTTTCTGGCCCCGGCATTTACTTTCAAAGAAATCGAATAACTTCTGATCACAACGAATCAACTGATATTTTCCTTCCGCCGTGCCTTCATAATATACATGTCTGCTTCAACAGCCCATGTGTCTGAGACACTGTAGCCACTCATGTAAAGACACACATACATGTTGCCTCTCGGCATGTGGTGCTGACGCACACACGCATGCACACCCGCGTGCACGACGTGTACACACACACACGCACACGCACACACATACACACACACACACACACACACACACACACACACACACACACACACACACACACACACACACACACACACACACACACAGCATTCAAGGGCCTCTGCTCTGGTGTGCCTGGGCATTCGGCCTGGGCATTAGAAGAACTGAGTGGAGAAGAAGACAGGACAGGGAAAGATGCAGGAAAAAATGAGAGAGAGAGAGAGAGAGAGAGAGGGAGAGGGAGGGAGAGAGGAAGAGGGAGAGAGAGAGTCATGTCAACAGGGCAAGCCAATCACAGAAGAATCACAGAAAGACAGATTGGATTACTTGTAGGGTTTTTTTTCAGTTTTTTTTTCCTGTGGTTAAAAAGAGAAACGGTCCACAATGAAGTCTGTGTAAACCGAAAGTAAATATGTGTTGAGAGTTTGTCACACTATAGAACAATGTGTTATTAACCGCCCAGCCAAATTTGAATGATTAAAGAGGTCACCAAGTATGTAAAATACCTAACCCTCAGCTCTGAGACACTGGGGGCGTGTCCACTGAAGGCCCTAAACCACGCCCATTTGCGCACAGGGGGGCAGAGCCTCTCTCCACTGTCAAACTAATAACTGTCAGTAACGCCACTGCGCTCTGGTTGTTAGGGGCGGGGCAATGCTAAGGGATAGCGCTTATGTCATCATGTACCCTTTAAGCCACGCCCATAAAATCCTGAACGCGAAAATTGTGAAAATTTGAAAAGCGGTCTAACTCCACATTAAATGCTTAAGTCTTTTCACATGTTTTCAGCCATGACTTTCTAACGTGTGTAATGTGTTTAGAAACAAATCTCAGAATTTGCTTTTCTTTGTCTTTAAGGCAAGCGTCTTCATCAGCTGATGATGTTCGAATGCACTCATTGTGCAGGGGATCTACAAGACAAATTACAGTCCATTCAGTAACCATGAGCTACAGCTATTCCAATTCTATTGTAGCTTTGTTTATTGTGATTGGTGATTGGAGGAGCGTGTGGCTGCCAAGGAGCAACGTGAGCTGCATATGATGCTGTAGCAGCATGAGATGAGGGCATGTGGTGATGATGTGTGTATTACATGAAACTTTTGGTTATGAAAGCGCTTCTGCTAGATCCAGATCCATTGGCTAGGGTGAGGATGTATGTGTAAGAAGTCACACACACACACACACACACACACATCTGTCATCTGCACGTGCCCACTGTCAGAGGGCCACAGTGTTACGGAAATTACAGTCCTTCCATGGTAACACGGTGCGGCGGGAAGCGGTTAGGGTTGTTCAGAATATTATCTTAATGCACACGTTGCATTGCTCAAGCATCATCATCGCTATTCATACCACTCAGTCCCGAAACCTCTGCTGTACAAGTGCTTTGTGTTTTGTGTGACAATGTGCATGTGCTGACTGTGTGTGGGTGTGTGTGTGTGTGCGCAATAGTGGCTGCAGAAGAAATCGACTGCCGATGGCTTAACAATTCTCTTGGCATTATTCAGTAGTTTGTCGGTGCATAATTGTAACGGGACACAGTGTAGAGAAAATCTATTGTTTTCCCCCCTGTCATTGATTACAATGTGCAGTTTTCGACAGGGCTTTTCTATGGACCATTAAACGGATAAGGAATGTTTTGAGTGTCCATTAATGATTTCAGATTTCACAGTCATTAGAGGCTGCAGAGAAATTTTGTGTCACAGGATCCTTTCAGTAAGCACACTCGTTCCTGTTTGCATGACACATCTCCAGTGGGCTTATCGGTATGTCTGTTTGCTCATTGTATACACATTATGTCATTTGTATCGCCATGGTTACAGTTTTGTTTTCAGGTGTGCCGTGTTTGTGATTTGTTGCCGGTTGGCAGTCAAAGGTGTGTTGAAAGCCTGGACAATAATAGGCAATATACCACAAGAGTCGTGGCACATTTGATTGATGGCAGGAGTTGAAATTGCGTTGGGCTGTCATGCGGGCCAAGTTGAACGGTATCTCAAGCAGTCGGATCTATGAAGAGAACAACGTAAGTAGCAGACTGCGGTATACATTAACCATCTCTCAGTGCACTGTATTGTATCCTGTCCAGGACGCCCATGCAGGTGAATGCAACGCAATGCACATTGACTCTGTAGCAAATCTCCACTGCCCAGATCTTCCAAAAACCTACTTGATACGTGCGTTGCTAAGTGCATGTTTTTGTGTGTATGTGCTGTGTTCCCACTTGGCAATGTGTGCGCATGGAGGTTTACATAAGGCCAATTTCATTTAGAGAGCCCTCAATCACCTTTATGGTCTTGAAAGGTTTTTAGGGCCCACGTTAAAGCCAGCGGAGAGTTTGACAACACACACACACACAAAACCCTACTCCCCGAAGGAAAATACTTACCAAAATTTCCCTAAAAGGTAAAAGAGACAGAATAGAGGAGTCTCTTTTCAAACAGAGACTTGTGTCAAATTGGCCAGGGCCGTTTTAATATATCTTAAACGGGGGAGCAGCTTTTCCAACAACACGAGAATAGCAGTATCTATTACTAATACAATGTTAAAAATAGCATAGCATCACATCACTGCTAATGTAGTGATTTGGGTTACAGGGTTTCAGCGCAGCATATCAAGTTATAAAACATTTGTCCCGCTGGAAACAGCCTGCGGCCAGTCATTCAGTTGGCTTTTTACTAACACGTGCATTCCCTTTTAGCTCGAGAGGGTCATTTCGGGGGGGGGGGGGGTTTCGGTTGAAAATGCGGTGGGCAGATAGTCGTGCTAAATAAAAGGATGTACAGACAAGAAACGTCGACCTGCAGCTGAAAAAAGAAAAAAGGCTAAAGTAAGACGCGCTTTAAGATGGAATCTGGAGAGGCCGTTGTCTGCAGGCTGTCTCGCCTTCTTTAGCGATGTGGTTTTAATACATGGCATGCTATGGCGTGGCATTTCTCACTTGTGCTTGGCTAATTTTAGCCGTATGAGATAGCTGCCACTACTAGGGGTCACTACTGTGACACAAGCACATGCAGACACATGCTGTACCCCCCCCCCCCCCCCCCCCCTACACACACACACACACGCGCGCACACGCACAAACGCAGACACACGCACACACAGTCAAACAGACACACGCACACACAGTCAAACAGACACACACACACACAGTCAAACAGACACACACACACACACACATGCATGCGCACACACACACACACACACACACACACACACGCATACACAGTGTAACCTTGCCCCTCTGTGAGTGTACTGTACACCACAGCCATGCTGTGTGGAATGCTAGGTGCTACTAACCATTAGCCTTTCCCAAGTGTGTGTGTGTGTGTGTGTGTGTGTGTGTGTGTGTGTGTGTGTGTGTGTGTGTGTGTGTGTGTGTGTGTGTGTGTGTGTGTGTGTGTGTGTGTGTGTGTGTGTGCGCCCTGCCCTTTCCAGGCCTGTGACAACGTTTTTACCCTGTCTTGCAGCTATTTTAAACTGGACAGTTTGGCTTGGCAAAGGTCTGACTGAGAGGACCAAAGACAGTCACCGTGTGTGTGTGTGTGTGTGTGAGCACGTGTGTACGTGTGTGTACACACACCATTATGTTCTTGTGACAGATTACGCCAGATGTGTGAGATGTAGAGTGAGAGAGAAATGAAAACAGAGAGCGAAAGATGTTGAGAGAGAACGAGAGAGGGAGAAGGTGGTTGAGAGATCTGTGAGGTAAATGGAGGAGACGGGAGAGGAGGAGAGGAGAGCAGAGCAATGACGGGAGAAGTGGAGAGCTATGACAAGGGAGGAGAGGAGAGCTATGATGGCTGGAGAGTGCAGAGAAGAAGACAAGGGAGAGAGAGAGAGAGAGAGAGAGAGAGAGAGAGAGAGAGAGAGAGAGAGAGAGAGAGAGAGAGAGAGAGAGAGAGAGAGAGAGAGAGAGAGAGAGAGAGAGAGAGAGAGAGAGAGAGAGAGAGAGGACCACAGAGAAGCGAGGGACTTGGAATGACAGTTGGAAGAGGCTAATTTTAAAAATGGGATCCCTTACAGATGGCTGATTACCACTGGGCCCATCAGTAATGGAAAGAGCTCCACTCCTAAATTGGTCCAAAAAAAAAAAGTACAATCCTTTTAAAGAAGAACGGGGAGAAAATACTTGGAGAAGAGACGCTTGACAGGGTCTGTCCATAACCCTATTAAATCATCAAAACCATTTTACACACAACTACATTGAAATGGCAGTAAAATTGTAATTATATGTTCAATTTAAATTGCTACCAAACCCCCCTAAGAGACACCATGCATTAGTGAAATCATGATTACCACATGTGCATTATATATATATATATATATATATATATATATATATATATATATATATATATATATATATATATATGTATATATGTATATGTATATGTATATGTATATATATATATATATATATGTGTATGTGTATAGTTTATTTGTTTTTTTTGCTCAGCTTCATGTTATATGTAGAATTGTTTTCACACACAAAGCACACAAATGTTTCAACACCTTTTCCCTTTTATGTTAATTAATTAGATTAATTTAATGTTTTATGTAACTTTAATGGATTATTAATGGATATAGTGAACATTTTTCAGCTTTTATTTCTAATGAATGTCAAGATTACAAATACAACATAGTGCATATTGTATATGTATACATATTGTGTTTGTTTGGGGGGGGGTTAATGGTAATGCAGTCTGGGGCGTATGCACTTAATGCCGAGCAGTTATTGTTATGCATGCGTTGACCTGCAGACAAACGGTGGGAGATGGCATTCAGTTATCTCTCCCCAGCCCACATCATTTGATTTACATCACAATGTGACATTTCAGAGTCAATCATATTCTCGGCTGTGGAGGGGTCTGGGGGTCTGTATGTGCAGCAGCAGCATCCCACGCGCTGAGGGGGAGACCAGCTCCATGCAGTCGCACGCGGGCCCCCACCTAACAGCCACACGTGCACACTGTCGGGGAAAGGGTTGGGATAGGGCACTGCATAGTCGTGCACAGCCACTTTTCAGAGAAGCTCATCAATCAGTCAAGTTATATAGGAGATAGGAGCGGTTGAAGCCTGTGTGTATGTGTGTGTGCTTGGAGGGGGGGGTTAGGGTGGTATGTCCTCTGCCCTCCAGACCTGTTGCTGATTGTGTTTCCATAGGTCATTTTTGGTGTGTGCGTGCGCATGTGTTTATGTGTGTGCGGCACATGTGTCAAAGGGTGTATACATGTCCCAAAGTGGAGAAGTGTGTGTGTGTGCTGATGTGTCCTATAATAGCAAGGATTGCAGGGGGAGGTGGCATGTAGCTGCTAGACTGACAACTGTTTGTTTAGGAGACGCTGGAGGAGCTGGGAAGTGACAGGAAGGACTGGTTGGCACTTCAGACGGCATAAGCAGGAAGACTCCGGCGTGTGTGTGTGTGTGTGTGTGTGTGTGTGTGTGTGTGTGTGTGTGTGTGTGTGTGTGTGTGCGCGCATGCATGTGTTAGGGCTGCAACTGCAAATCGACTATTTTCATAGTCAATTAATCTAACGATAATCATTTTTAGTCTAGAAAATGTCAAATACCAGCTGCCAAGTTACCAGCATCCAAAGTGATGTTTGCTTTATCTGACAAGCAGCCAAGATAAAATAAAGTATTCCTTTTATAATGATTCATGAACCAAACATTAGAATCAAGCAGCAAATGTTTGGTATTTTTACTTGATAAATGACCTTAACAATTAATCAATTATAAAAAAAATGTGTTTTGATTAATTCCAGCCTTCACAGCCCTTCATGTCGATCGACTGATCGATTAATCAACTAATCGACTAATCGACTAATCGTTGCAGCCCTAGTGTGTGTGTGTGTGCGTGCCTGTAGGTCTGTAAGCGTTGTGGATAGATAGATTGATTGATTGATATATAGATAGTTGTGAATAAACGTCCTTTTCACAAAATAATACTTATCTGTTACTCAGCCTGGCTGTGTTTTTGTTTTTCTCTATGCGGGTCTCTTTTCTCTGTTAAACACACGGGAACTGCACTACGTCATGTCACTGTGTTTATGTTCATTAGTGTATGGGTTGTCGACGTGTGTGTGTGTGTGTGTGTGTGTGTGTGTGTGTGTGTGTGTTTTTGTGTTAAACGGAAGCCATACATGTGTCTCGTGTGGCCCACTTGATGACACATATACAGTATAACCCCACTGATAAGTGGCTGTGTGTGTGTGTGTGTGTGTGTGTGTGTGTGTGTGTGTGTGTGTGTGTGTGTGTGTGTGTGTGTGTGTGTGTGTGTGTGTGTGTGTGTGTGTGTGTGTGTGTGTGTGTGTGTGCGTGTGGGCGTGCTTGCGTGTGTGTGCTGTGTGGGACTACTCCCATTGTGTTGGGAGGGTGGTTGGTTGTCACACAAGATTGGTGGACATTAGATCGCCGTCTCACACAGCAGATGGGGGTGGGGGGGAGTCCTCAGGTGTTTTTTTAGAGAACCTATACAGTAATAATATCACTCCATTCAAGCGGCCACACTATCCACCAGCGAGTGTAGAGACGACGGCAGAGTGGCGCTCATAACAGAAAAACACGCTGTGTTTTATTCTCCCCACGTTGTCAGAGAGGATACAGCCCTTCGTGGGTCTGTGAAGCAGTTCATCATCTGGCAGCTGTCTTGTTACCATGGCATGGGCAGAACACACACGTTCACACACTCTCATGCACAGACACGCACACACACACCGAACAAGAGGAACAGAGCAGCAGCAGTAATTTATGCAGGGAGCGAAACGGCGACTTGTCGGTAATTGTTGTCTTCGCTGTGTCTGTTTCCCTTGGTTTTGTCTGTTCCCCTGAACGCAGGCCGACAATTACCGGTGCATCGCCGTGGCGCCAAGCGTCTCCATATCCGCTCTGTAATGATCCATTTGGTTCATTGACCTCGGTGGAAGGTGCTGCCGGGAAGAAGCACGGCAGATGATGAACGCATAACGACGGCCTCTTCATGATTGGTCCCCCATCCCCCTTTTCTGTTGTGTCACACTTGTTCATGAAGCCTTCATGAATTGCTGTTATAACCCCCCCCCCCATGTCCCCTCATGGCCCTCCCCTTCCTTCTAATTTATACCCAATCAAAGTGCCCTGAGTTGAAATTGAATATGCGGCGATGCGTCACACCTGACAACAAATAAGCCAGAGAATGATAAAGCTCTTTAGCGAAATGAGTTGCAGGGAAGTGTCTTTTTTTATTTTTTATTATGATTATTCCCTATAAAGATGAAATCACTATCACAAAACAATAATAAGGTGAAATCACATGAAGGTAAACAATGTTGAGGGAGGGAGGGAGGGAGGGAGGGAGGGAGGGAGGGAGGGAGGGAGGGAGGGAGGGAGGGAGGGAGGGAGGGAGGGATGGCTATCCATCCCCATGTATGGATTTCTGTGCGTCTACCATTCATTTCATGTATTCCCTCACAAGTCATTCGGCCAGTCAGTTAACAGAGGAACAGGTGGTGGAGGGCAGGAAACCCAACACCTAACACACATTTGTGTTGCTCGTTTCTAACCTCTGTGGCCACTCCACATGCTTTATGATTAAAACCTCACATTCACACACTGACTGCGGTGTGAACCATGAAGCACATGTGGATAGAGATGGAAAAAAAAGAGAATGGCTGACAGAAAACACCAAGAGATGAAGGAGTGTGTGTGTGTGTGTGTGTGTGTGTGTGTTTACAGATTAACCTGCTCAAATGTCAGCGTAAATCTAGTGATTTCCTTTTGTGAGCTTCATTCAATTGCAATGTCCTTGGCAACGACAAAGCATGCGATTAGCTGACATGCTTGAGATTTCACATTGAGGAGCTGTGTGTGTGTGTGTGTGCTTTTTTGTATGTGTGTGCGTGTTTGTGTGTGTGTGTTGTGTGCATGTGTGTGTTGTGTGTGTGTGTGTGTGTGGGGGGGGGGGGGGGGGGGGCACACACCGGTGTGTGTGTGTACTAGGTGTGTCCATAATGAGTGGGGTGTGCCTAAAAAGGAAATCAGTAATTTATGCATCGATAGAACCAGGTCAGAGAGATTAAATTAAAATTAATAACAAGGCTGAAACAAGGACATAAAGAGATAGAGAAAGAGAGGGATAGAGAGGGATAGAGAGAGAGAGAGAGAGAGAGAGAGAGAGAGAGAGAGAGAGAGAGAGAGAGAGAGAGAGAGAGAGAGAGAGAGAGAGAGATAGAGAAAGAGAGGGATAGAGAGGGATAGAGAGGGATAGAGAGAGAGAGAGAGAGAGAGAGAGAGAGAGAGAGAGAGAGAGAGAGCGAGAGCGCTACTGTGGAGAGGTAAGGAGGGAAGGGAAATGGGAGAAGGGGGCAGTCCCTGGACTCAATCCTGCCCTATCAGAGAGAGGTGGGCGGGGTTTAGGAGTCAGGAAGGAGGGTGCAGACAGGCGAGAGAGAGAGAGAGAGAGAGCCGTAGCGCGTGTGACAGAAGGAGAGAGAGAGAGAGAGAGAGGGAGGTGTAGATAGGTAGAGGTAGGCAGACGGAGAGATGCAGTGTCACAGTGTCTGCATCAGTGCGTCGTGTGTGGAGCTGCTACCCTGGGAGCACGTTATGCTATGGAGCCACATTGTAAGGATTCACTGCGCTGCGAGCAGGGGCATGCAGACAGAACTTAACCTTGAAGTGCAGGCTGCAGGAGCCGACCGATCCCTGTCCGGACCGGAGGATCAGTGAATTGTTCAAGAGTGGCAACACACAAGTCCCAACGGGGGTACCGCCAGACGGCCCACATTTTCTAGAGTGCAAACGCTCTCAACCCTTCTGGGTTTGGTGGAACTTCGGATGACCGGGCGCCTCACCTGCAGCAAGAGCACCAAGAGAGCCGCCTCATATCCAGTCCCACTCCCGGTTCTCCACCAGAACAGGTGTTTGGCTGTCGGACGCACCTTTTTGGTACAAAACCCAAAACAAGACTACCAAAGCCACCGCCACACCACCGGTCTAACCCGAGCCTGTCTAACCTTGGGACCGGTTGTCCCAAGAACCACGAGGACATGTCCGAGCCCAGGGAGCGGGTGCACAGCAAGAAGGCTGGCATCCGGGCGGCCGTGATCCTGATCGGACTCCTGCACAAGTCTCGCCGGGCCAAGGAGAGGGAGAGGGAGCAGGAGCGGGACAGGGAGAGGGAGAAGGAGAAAGAGGGTGAACGGTGGGTCCAGTTATGTCCATGCGCGCGTGTGTGTATGTGTGTGTGTGTGTGTGTGTAGGGGGGTGCTGTTTTGGGTGGAGGCAAGATAGGCTGACTATGCCTAAGTCTATGCTGCAGTGTTCATCTGGGGATTTTGAAGATAACTTTAGTTTTGTCTGCGTGTGGGTGTGTGTGTTTGTCTTGCGCTGAGTTGCATGCTTTATGGCTCCCTGAGAGTAAATAGCCAACTCTGTTGTTTTTATGATCGTGGCCTTTTAATAGATTGTCCTTGGGTACCTTTTTGGTGTGTGCGCGCGCATGTGCGTGTGCGTGTGTGTGCGTGTGTGTGTGTGTGTTGTTGACAAGTCCTGCATATCTGGGTCAATGGAAGTGAGAGGGCAGAAGTGTGAGATTGAGAAGTGTAAGGCAAATTGGTTTCTGTCAAGGGGCATGGCAAAGAGAAAAGTGCAGAAAAGCAGGTGTGATTTCACTGCGTACCAACGCTGTGCCTCTTGGATTCTGCTAGGTTTTTGACCGCCTTTATAAAGCACAGTTATCACTTCTCCCCTGTATACATGTACAGATTTAGAAATACAAAGCCATATGACGCACACCGACTAACGACGTTCTCTTCGAGCAAAGTTTTGCTCCGTCACTCTCCGTCTTCAATCAAGGCCGAAGACTTTCTCTTTTTAATGGCTGATATGAGTGATATTGCCATCCGGCACTTTCTGTACTCTGCACTGAGCCACTACTTTGAGGTCCTGGCAGGGACGGGAGGTGGCCCTGTAGCTACGCTTCAGTGCCCACTAGGCCACTGTACTCCAGGGGCCACTAGTCTGGCAAATTAATGTAACTTTGCAGCGATTACACGCTCGTGTCACCTTGCAAAACAATCTCGCCGTCGCTAAGGCGTGTGTTTAAAGCACTCCTGCAATAATAGTCCAAAAATAATTGTGCATTTAGGGCATTTAACAGAGGCTTTTGTCCAAAACGACAAGTACATTTGTCAGTAGAAAGTAAGACAACAATATATCACTGTCGGCACAGCAAGGATTTTATAGCTAGGGTAAGATGCTATACCATGCTATTTAATTGCCAGGACGTACGAACATACAATAAGTGCATGAGGTTTTATGTAAAAAAAGAAAATTCATCACATCACAACCTAACATCATTAGTATTTATGAATTGATGTATTTATTTATGTATTTATTATTTTGTATTTATTCATTTATTTTTTAGAGTCAACCGTTGGTTTGTTCGCTGTGAAATCCTGTTTGTTATATTTGACCATGAAGGTAAGGGAGATGAGCTGTAATCTTAATTTATGGCGGGTTTTCATGATGGGGTACTAAATCCAGTTTCAAGTATGAGGATGTTACCCCTAATTCACACACCG
>JAOPHQ010000018.1:130000-147500 GCA_030340625.1 Merluccius polli
TTTGTCTGTCATTCTCTGCCGTCTGACCTCCTCCCGAAAGACACACAAACACACACGGACGCACTGACACACACACATGCCTGCACCAACATGCACACACATACCCCCCCCCCCCACACACACACACACACACACACACACACACACACACACACACACACACACACACACACACACACACACACACAAGTCAATGATTGTGCCATATTAAGTCCATTAGGGAAGCCATCAGCTCTTTAATTGTCCAGTCTGCTTAGGGATCAGGATCCTTATTGAGTTTCACACAAAAAAAGAAAAAGACAGAGCGAACAAGCTGAGCTAAAAAGAGAAATGAAGAATGGGCTTCTGGGATACACTGGGACATCTGTGAACCACGGCAAGCTCCAATACACTTGTTCACACATTCTGTTTCCACTACTCTCTCTGTGTGTCTCTCTCTGTCTCTGTCTCTGTCTCTCTCTCAGTCTCTCTGTCGCTCTCTCTCTCTCTCTCTCTCTCTCTCTCTCTCTCTCTCTCTCTCTCTCTCTCTCTCTCTCTCTCTCTCTCTCTCTCTCTCTCTCTATCTCACTCACGTCTCTGTAGTGATTTATATCCTGATGAATTCATAGGAATCCGATTTGCACACATGGTAGACCCTAACCAATCACAGCCATTCTTGGCCAAATCCATAAGATATCCTAATGAATCCAAAGACTAATGAGCTGATATGAAACCCTCAATTTTGTCCTCGCAAATCCTTCTGGTAATGCCAGCTGAGCCATGCCAGCTGACATTACAAAATGAAATCATATTGATTTGCTTCAAATTTCATTTAGATTTGTCTAGATTAGTATGGACCTGGGGGAGTAAGTTGTATGGGTTTTGCAAAAACATCACTTGGATTTGGCAGGATTTGCATGAAAACCCCTTGTTTAGATTTGTTTGCGTCTCTTTCCCCTCCCTTTCTCTGTATTATCTGCTGTTTGCTGCGGTCTCTTCCTGCCTATAGGATCTGACCATCCCTTATTATTATCCCTTCCGTTGAGCTTATATAATACAGCATTGGACATGCAGTACTGGTTCTCTCATTCTCTGTCTAGCACAACACACACACACACACAAAACATTTGCAGACAGCAAACATATCACTCTGAATTAAATTAGCTCAATGTCCCTGTTGATCAAATTATGCCAGAATCAACTATAATTACCCGAAACTGGTTGCAAGCAAAATGTTGCATTAAGTCAGGTCTGCACACGGCATGTCTTGTGCTTGTATGTATACAGTGACTTGACAGCTGTCTTACAGGGTGATAAAGGTTGTTAGGCTTTATTGTGTCCTTGTCTCTCTCTTTTGTATGGATTGCTGTCTGATATGGTTGTGTCTCGGTGTTAATGCTTGTTAGTAGTCGTGGTGATGATGGTGTTAATGCTTGTTAGTAGTCGTGGTGATGATGGTGTTAATGCTTGTTAGTAGTCGTGGTGATGATGGTGTTAATGCTTGTTAGTAGTCGTGGTGATGATGGTGTTAATGCTTGTTAGTAGTCGTGGTGATGATGGTGTTGATGCTTGTTAGTAGTCATGGTAATGGTGTTAGTGCTTGTTAATTAACACCATTGTTTTCTAAGTAGGGCATCATTCTGTGTTGTAAAGCATGGCCCCAAATGTGGTACAAGAATGTGTAATATTAATAATAATAATAATAAAAAATAGTCTTATGATAATAATAATAATGATAATAGTAATACTAATATGTATAGTTAAAGTAATTACACATGATAAGAATAATTATGACCCATAATAGGAATAATAAATGAGCAATATTTAACGATATTTCTCCACAATTAAGGTATAGCATCTTAGCCTAGCTATCCATGCTGTATACCAAGAAAGGACAACTAAACCTGTAAGCAATTATGGTGCACTTAGAAACTTGTTCTATTGATGTTCTAGGCTGTACCAACAGTGATATTGTTGTTTTACTTTCTACTGACAAATGTATTCATTGTAATTCACTGTGGACAAAAGCATCTGCTAATTGCCCTAAATTTAAATGTAATGTTAAGATGAGAATATATTACTATAAAGGGCTGATGTGAAGTAGAGCTCAAACAGAAACCCTAGCACATAAGTGCAGAGTCATACCATAGATCACTATCCACGTGTAATGTGCTCCATATGACATCATCTGGCTCAAGAATAAATGTGTGACACATCGGTTCTGATTATTCATAAATCATGCACACAGGAAAAAAATATAATGAAAAGGTTTGGTTCAGAATTTGTAACCACCAAATTCATGGAACTTATTTCTTAATTCTTACAAATGCATGTGAGAGCATGGAAATGTAGCATTAGCGCTAGCCTGCTCTCGAGACGCTGCATCACCTTCTGCCGTCTGACCACTTTCCTGCTACTAACCAGTGTCTCTCATTTCCCTGCGCTCTGCTTGTTCTCGCGGCCGCTCTCTCTTTCTCTCTCCTCCCTACAGTGCACCGCTCTACCGCGCCTGACCCTGATCCTCTGTGTTTTGCCATATGACATAACCAAAGATTACACGCCATGAACGTGTATACAACATGAAAGAGATAGGACATGTTCCCTTTCAACAAAGACACGTATGGGGAAACGGCAGTGATTACATTTTTATTTCACAATTGGAATTACACACACATACACGCACGCATGTGTGCATGTGTGTACATGCACAGAGAGAGAGAGAGAGAGAGAGAGAGAGAGAGAGAGAGAGAGAGAGAGAGAGAGAGAGAGAGAGAGAGAGAGAGAGAGAGAGAGAGAGAGAGAGAGAGAGAGAGAGAGAGAGAGAGAGAGAGAGAGAGAGAGAGTTCTTTGTCTCTCCCCCTGGGTGAGAGGAAAAGAGAGTGTTCTGTGTCTCACTCCCCCGGGTGAGAGAGACAGAGTGTTCTGTGTCTCACTCCCCGGGGTGAGAGGGACAGATAATCTTCTGTGTCTCACTCCCCGCGATGAGAGAGCCAGATAATCTTCTGTGTCTCACCCCCCGGGTGAGAGGGACAGATAATCTTCTGTGTCTCACTCCCCGGGGTGAGAGGGACAGAGAGCTTTCTGGCTCAGGGAGAGAACCTGTTTTGTTGCCATCGATTCAATAACACCGAGACAAGGCTGCATGAACAGCAGTGCTCAGACTCCTCTGTCTTAACCTCTCTCTCTCTCTCTCTCTCTCTCTCTCTCTCTCTCTCTCTCTCTCTCTCTCTCTCTCCCTCCACTCACATTTTCCTATAAAAACAGCATCTGCCTGTTTCCATGTATTAAGTGCGGAGAGAGAGAGAGAGAGAGAGAGAGAGAGAGAGAGAGAGAGAGAGACGATGGAGCGAGAGAGAGGGAAACAGGTGGGAAAGGGAGAAGGGACTATGGAGGGATGGAAGAACTGGCATCATCCTGTTTATATAATGTTGACTGGGAGAGACAGATAGGGGAGAGAGACAGAGACAGAGAGAGAGAGAGAGAGAGAGAGAGAGAGAGAGGGAGACCAGGCCCCTAGGGGTTAGGGTTATAAACAAGATTTCTCTCTTCACAGGTCAGTGGTGGATAACACCAGGCGTCCTCCTTACCCACTGCTGGTCTCCACGGAGACACAAACAAATCTCACTTCTTTGATCACTTTCTTTCCCTTGACCCATTGAGATGCTCACATGGTTTCTATTCTATTATCTTCTACTTTATTCTATTATATCTGTTGACTTTCCCTCAACATTACAGGTAAAGTTGTTTATCTATTATCTTCTTTTCTTTTATGTTCTATTCTATTTGTTGAGTTTCCCTAAAGTCGACAATGAAAATCTACACTTTTTCATTTTTTTTTTTTTTTTTCAATTCTACATTGAATTTCCCGAACCGCTACAGTGGACCTCTGTACTTGGAACCAGATCTCTTCCTCAAACATTGTCCAGGTTTTGGCCGCCGTAGCAGAACAGAGTGTGCAGAGACAGCAGTGCATTGTGAGTGCGCTGCTGAGCCCTGTGGAAAGTTCTGGTTTGGTGCACGCACGTGAAGCGTGGTTCTGGACTGTGGACTGACTAAACAGGCATCCCTAATGCTAAACAGCAGCTCAGGAAGTCTGGGGTCTCATTGCACAGGGACGCTTGCCCTTGCTCACCTTTTACCACTTCCATTTGGTGTTTATTCTACCCTTCACATGGGACATGAAAGAACCTGAGTGACAAACAAGAGACAAAGAGTTGTAAGATAAAGAGGATGAGGATGAGGGGAACTATTAGATGCGGAGGAAGTGATGTGTAATGCGTCATGTAAATGTTCGTGCATGTACGCAAATCATATCCAGATATGTCAACTTCCAATGAAAGAGGCTTTTACAGTCTGAACAATATTTCCCAAGGTGCTTCGCCTTTATTTTGGAGGCGCCATAGCAGCCAGTCTGTAAATAACCCCCTGCTTTTGAACAGAACACAAGATAACACTTGTAGCTTGGCAGGTGATTAGATAGGTCTCAAAAGTTCACCTGCCAAAAAAAAAAAAAAACCACACCTGTCGATGTTCCACATAAGCCATTGCAACATCAGGCCTATGACTAGCACACACACACACACACACACACACACACACACACACACACACACACACACACACACACACACACACACACACACACACACACACACACACACACACTCACACACACACACAAGCAGTGTGTGTGTCATGGTGGCAGAGGTATTGTGTGTGCATGTGGGCAGAAAGTGCTTGTTGCTTGACACTGTTCCACGGTGGATAATGGAGTGTGTGTGTGTGTGTGTGTGTCATGGTAGTTCAGACTAATGAAGGGAACAGAAGTGGTGTATTCATTTCACCACATTCAACACTCCATTTCAACTTTCATCCCCCCCCCCCCCCCCCCCCCCCCGATCAATGCACGGCCGCGCCGCATTCAGCAATTGTGGTTGATGAAGTCGCTGGAAGCTCCAGTGCCGCTCGCGTCGAACGCCCGTTTTGCTCCAAAAGCATGCTTTTGTGTGTGGAGAATGTATGCTCGGGAAATATTTGTCTCATGGCAGCAGGTAATATATTTAGCATTGGCAGAGAAATCTCATCTACTCTGGCATGGGGCACTCCAGCAGGCAAAATGACAGCTCACATCCATCTGGATTTAAACTAATGAACCTGCAGTGCATTTGTCCATATTTAACCTGACATTCTTGGGTGACCTGATGCGTCATTGGTTTGACATTGATTACTGGTGTGGATATGGATATATATATATATATATATATATATATATATAGAGAGAGAGAGAGAGAGAGAGAGAGAGAGAGAGAGAGAGAGAGAGAGAGAGAGCGCGAGAGAGAGAGAGAACAGTACTGTGTGTGAAAAAGAGAGAGAGAGAGAGAACAGTACTGTGTGTGTGAGAGAGAGAGGAGAGAGAGAGAGACAGAGACAGAGAGAGAGAGAGAGACAGACAGACAGACAGACAGAGTAAAGTGTGCAGTCGTTTCACAGATGACTGTTTAGCATAAACACACGTCTTACTCATAGATTATCATCTTATTAATGATAATGATCGAATACCCTCCTTTGTAACTTCTGGAGGTCATGTAGTGTGAGGTAAAGGTCTTTAATGCATTGCGTGCATCATGTCCTCTGTGGTTGTCCTAGGGATCCTGGGAAGGTCATAGGAATCTTTCTTTCTCTAATTGTTCTTCACACCGTTATTTGTTCATTTCACTTTGAAAATCAGCCTCTGTCGGTGACAAGCCATGGGTCCCTCTCATCATGCAGCATAAAGAAAAGCAGTAGCGAGAATGCGAGGGATCTCTCTCTCTCTCTCTCTCTTTCTTTCTTTCTTTTTTTTTCCCATTCCTCTGTCCCCTCTGTGGCAAGATGACACATTTTTGGCATCTGGGATCATTAATGTACATACCTGAAAAGTGAAAAGAGGATGGGGGGGAGAGAGAGACAGAGATAACAAGAGAGGCGCTGAAAGGCGATGATGGGGCTTTCGACCCCCCTGGAGGGTAATGGTACTAATGACTAAAATCACAGCCGCCGCCGCCGCCGGGATGACCACTTCTGACCGCCTGCAAGAAGTATCAATCATATTCTCAGGGTTATGTAGAACAGGTATATGACTTGTTATTAAGACAGCAGGCCACCGGCTTCAACGTTACGCAACCCTGCATAATCAAAAGCATAGAATTCACTATACAATGTACCCACCGGTGCAGCGGCATTGTATAGTGAATCACATGTACTACATCTTGAGCTCTGACACGTGGTACCGTATCATACCTTCTACTGTATCTGTCACACCGACTGTACCTTGTTAAACGATGCTAATGTATAAATCATCGGAGGGCAGTGGCAGTAATTAATTGCTGTGAAATTATCCAGAAGGTACATGTTAGCCATTCCAGGCGCTGGTGTAATATGCTGGTGTAAAGTAACCTAGCCCTTAATTAGTATGCCGTGCAGGCAAGGGGGGGGGGGGGGGGGGGGGGGTGGAGGGGTTTGTAATTCATATTCAAAGTTGACACGTCATTTTCCCTCACCTTTCACATCCGCTTGCTAACACCGCGGACACCGGGGGAAGGTCCAATTTGTGTTGCATTTAGAGACGCATTACCGCCGCACGTTATGTAGAGGTGACCTTCAATTATAAATTTTACACAGATGGGCACGTTGTCACGTCAATAATACAACAACAACCACCCCCCCCCCCCCCCCCCCCCAAAAAAAAAACAATTTATTCTCATCCGCTCTCTCTCTCTCTCTTTCTGCCTACAGGAAACAGGAGCTGCTGACCATCTCCCATGTCCCACTGGGGGACTGCCCCCCCTCCCCGCCACGCACTGCACCCCCCAGCATGAAGGTGGGACACACACACACACACACAGCTGCACTCGCAGATGCAATCACACACACACACACACACACACACACACTGATACACACACACACAAATAGTGATGCACACACAGATGAAACACACACACACAAATAGTGATGGACACGCAGATGCAAACACACACACACACATACATACACACACATAGAAATCACTGAGTGGAAAATGCAGTGTGCGATGAAGATTGTGTTTATACAAAAGACAAAAACACAAAATCATTTCAGTCCATTTCTTCTGCGGCAGGCTACACAACAGGGGATGAACACACGTACTGTTGAATGACTGCTTGTTGTTAAGTAATTGTCGATAAAGCTACCGCTTTACTGAATCCAGTTGTATAACCACAACTGACCAAGAGTCTTTCTTTTTGTCTCTTTTGGTTTTTTATTACTGTATGTGTCATGACATGTTATTGTATATTTGTTGACCTGACATTCAGCCAAGGTTTTGGAAAGAAGCACATTTACAAAAGATTCCTGTAGTTCTGTGAAAGGAGAAGGAGCAGCCAAGGAGAAGGAGCAAGACAAATACAGGAGGATAATATTAGTGCGAGCAAAATTTAAATCAATGATACATAATTAATAGGGTTACATTTTAGTGAGAGCAATGTGACGGGAGGGGGGGGGGGGCACTAGGGGGGGGGGGGGCACTTTATTGTTGCAAGTGCAGCCCTTTATTTTACAGCTGAGGGGATATTTTAGTATATTTTTTTATATTTAAGGGGCCCAGTCATTTGTCTGTGTGGGCCTAAATGTCCATAGTAAGACAGTATGATGAATCATGCTGTCTATATTTTATTTAATAATACACAAGCATCACAGTGTTTTTTTCTTCCACATTATGCAAGTCATAATGCAAGGCACAGTGACATTCTTAATAGACAATGTATGACTCTCTCTCGCACTCTTTCTCTCTCTAGCACACACACACACACATATACATACATACATACATACATACATACATGCAACTACACGTACACGTGCACGTACACATGCACAGAAATAGAGAAATATACACATACAGCTAAAATAACCTATTGATTGAGATGTATTGGCATGTCGATTGACTTATTGACCTAGATCTCTGGACGTCAAGGCCTGTTAGAAAATGCATTCACTCAGATGATCCTCCTTAAGGAATCCCCTTAGTCAGCAAAACAAAACCTTAGATCCAAACTAGAACTAGCATCCAGGACTTAATATGCCCTTGACATGACATGTAAGGTAATGCTTTGATTCATCTTTGTCTCGCACTTAAAAAAAGTTACAAACCCCTAAAAAAATGTTTTAAATTTTAGTGTCCTTGCAAGTGAGTGAAATGTCAGTGAGTGAGTGAGTGGATGAAAAATGGGCAGGTGAAAATGTGGAGGATGGGATAAACTGAATATGTAAATGGTCTCCTTGGGGTGTGTGACTCAGTAAAACATCTCATTATCATTGTCAATATGAAGCAGTTGCATAATGTCTGGACATCATCCGCCAAAGTTACACTGGATTTTACTAAGAGCTTACTAACATTACTAACATAACATAACAATAACATACTAGTATTCTACCATTTTATTACACTGATATTTATTAGATATGTATTAGACATTTTACAACAATAGTAAACAAGATGAGTAATTTGCATTCGGGCATATCCTTCTTGCGTATACCTTTTTAGTTGACCTTTCTCAATTAAATTTCAACTTTTTTACAAATTACAACTCCACTCGGGGAAATTGAGTTTGCAGTCAGGTTCACAAAATGGGTTAGGGTTATTTTCTGAACTAGCATGCATACTAATGTATGCATGCTAGTTCAGAAAATGGGATGCACCCACATATAGACACATCTTGGCAAAAACATTTCAAGTCAGTAAGGTGTGTGACGACACAATTCTGTTCATATGGACTCAAGCATCAACTGGGACCACATGTATTTGGATGACAGGTTGCTGTCACACTGTGCTGTCTTGTGGAGCAGAGGATTTACTTACTTTGTATGAGTGCTCTGTTACTATGGCGACATGATGTGTTGGGATATTCATCATGGTCTAACTGTGGTTATGGAGGGAGCAGACAAACCTTAACTGTATTCACACACACACACACACACACACATGCACACACACACCTCATCATAAGCCTGGGTCCTGTTTGTTCTGATGTGTGTGTGTGTGTGTGTGTGTGTGTGTGTGTGTGTGTGTGTGTGTGTGTGTGTGTGTGTGTGTGTGTGTGTGTGTGTGTGTGTGTGTGTGTGAATACAGTCAAGGTTTGTGTGTGTGTGTGTGTACATGTGTGTGTGTGTGTGTGTGTGTGTGTGTGTGTGTGTGTGTGTGTGTGTGTGTGGAATCTTGGTCTCAGCAGGATAGGGAAAAAGTAATCAGTTGTTTCCTGTTTAGTTGAGACCTCCAATGCGTAGCGAATGAAACCCCTAATTGTTTAGTTTGATTGAAAATGTAATGTTTTCTCTCTCTTTTTTCTTCTTTTTCCCATTTATTGTTGTTTTGTTTTTGTTTAAGCATTTCCGTTGAAACTCAGGCAGCAGGTAGATGTTTTTAGATGAGATGTTTCAATATTATGAACACATTTAATATGTTTGAAACATTATTATTATTATAACTTTACATTACATTAACTAACTTTAACCCATTGAGTGAACTGCATCAAGCTGAAGTCATAGAAGTGATCAGAGCCCAGAGGATGGCATGGAGATATACGGTTCACCAGAGAGACCATACAAGGACATGCAAAGGACATGAGGAGGGCATACTCTTAGCATCAGCATGCAGATGTAGTAATATAGGACAGACTGACAAGGGGAAATAAGTGTGTGTGCGTGTGCATGCGTGTGTGCGTGCGTGCGTGCATGCTTGCCGTCTCTACACTTGAAGAACCTGTTATGTTTTAACAAGCGATTCAGTTTCCAGCTCTTCTTGACTTTCCTGTTTTTACCTCCAGGCACTTAATGAGGAGAGTAAAAGCAAACATAGGAAAGAGAGAATGAGAGAGAGCGCGAGATACGAGAAGGACAAGAAAGAGAGTGAAAATTAAGTGAGACTGAGAAGGATGAAAAGGGTTAATGAGTTTCCCAGCAAATACTGATGAAGAAGGAAGTTACCTTTTTGATAATATTGGAATTACGTCACTGAAAACCACAAGGGGGTGCAAATAACTTGCACTTCTGCATTCGTGGTAAGTCTCCCTACTGTACCATCTGCTATGAACTCATAACAGAGAATCTGTTTACAGCCGCTGTGCAGTGCTGTGTAGCCTCCTGCGACACAAATATGGATCCACCCCAAACGTTCATAAAACGTTTTGCGGGACAAAAGATGCAAGACATTACATTTTTACATTTACATTTACATTTAGGGCATTTAGCAGACGCTTCTGTCCAAAGCGACTTACAATAAGTACATTTGTCAGAAGAAGTGAAACAACCATATATCACTGTCGGAACAGTAAGGATGTTTAAAGCGCTCATAATTGCTAGGTTAACCCATTCCTCGTATACAACAAAGATAGCTAGGGTAGGGTGAGATGCTACATGATGCTAAGTACTATTTGTAAGCAGGTACGAACATACAATAAGTGAGTCTTGAGTCTCTTGCGGAAGCTGGTGATCGACTCTGCAGTCCTGACATCGGCAGGGAGCTCGTTCCGCCATAATGGCGCCAAAACTGAGAAGAGTTGTGACTTTGCTGCGCGACCTTTGCTTGCTCTTAAGGAGGGCGGTGCCAGCTCGTCAGCCGAGGTAGTTGAGCGCTCGAGCAGGGGTGTGGGGCCTGACTAATGCTTGGAGGTATGTAGGGGCAGGTTCTGTTGACGCCCTTGTAGGCCAGTACCATTGTCTTGAATCTGATGCGAGCTGCTTACGGGGAGCCAGTGGAGGTCGCGGAAGAGAAATGGGAGAATTTCGGTAGGTTGAACACGAGGCGCGCTGCAGCGTTCTGGATACGCTGCAAAGGTTTGATAGCAGAGGCAGGGAGTCCAGCCAGGAGCGAGGGAGATGACGAGCGCTTGGACCTGAAGAGCTGCGCTGCTTCCCTCGTGAGGAAGGGCCGGATCCTGCGGATGTTGTAGAAAGCAAATCTGCAGGATCCAGCATCACCGCGGTGATGTTGGACGTGCAGCATGTGAAACTAAAGACAATAATTGTGTGTGTTGCGGTGTCTGACGCACACAGCCACACGCGCAAAGTAGCCTTCTCGACTGTGTGAATTGTTATGATTCGTTTTCATATAATTATATCATTATGATGCCATTGTTGGCATTATTATTATATCCTAACATTACCTATTATGTTTTAACCCCTAAAACGAAAAACAAATGGTTCCATTCTGTACTCAGTGACTCTTTAGATGACTCCATGGTATTGTGGGTCTACTGCAAATATAATGCAGCCAATGGGCTTTCTTTAGGATGTATAAATGCACAAGTAGCTTATGTGTATGTCATACAAGTACAGCCAGTCCGTCAATCAGGCTGGCAGACAGGCAGTCAGCGCTTCCGTTTTTTTAGTTTTTTGTGACATCCCCCTTATCATATTTATCTACTGCCTCTGGCTGCCCCTGGTGTGTTGCCATGGGTGATAAGAGATGGAAAAGGAGATGTTACAGGGCTCAGACAAGGGGGAGAGGGGGAGATGGAGAGAGACAGGAGGGAAGGGAGGTGGTGCACAAACACTCACTCAGAAAGACAGAGGGGAAAATTCCCAGACAGTACACCGAAGCGGGAGCAGGAAGGGGAGGGAAAGGAGATGATCCGGAAACGGGGACATGAATCACAGATGAGTGGGGAGATAAAAGGATTGGAGAGTGAGAGACGGAGGGTGAGGTTGGGGTCGAGCGGGTGTGGTGTTGTTGGGTGGGCGGGGGGGGGGCGGTGGGGAGGTTGGGGGGGGGTTAGGATTAGCCGAGCGATGGAGCGGAACGGGGTCGGCAACAGAGTGCTGCAATGCCTGCCAGACGGGTGGTATGAACCCCCCCCCCCTCCAGACAAGGTCGAGGGGCGATGCATTGTCCTTGTCTGGTGTTAGCGCACAAACAAATGAGAGTGAGCAGCGTCAGAGCCACCCAAAGCTGCAGATTGAGGCCTATGACGTCAACGATGAACACAAGGATCATACTTAACTTTCATGTTTGTACTCCTACCAGGTCTAATCAGGCCATAATGGAACAACAGCGGACCCGCCACACTTCTGGCACTTCCATCAGGGTCCTCAGCTCTTCGGTTGTCTCAGCTCCGCTCTCTTCTTTTCGGGTCTTGACCATGGTCTTAAAAAGCCGCCCAGGGTTCATCCTTCCACATGTTGTCTCCCACAGGATGACTCGGCTAGCGGGCAGCTAGCTCAGGGTGTCTCACACAGTGTCCAGCTTGCTAATAGTCGCCTTGCGCCTATTTTTCTCATGTTGAGGTCGCCATAGAGGTGCTTACCTGACCCATGCTGTGTCCGGCAGATGTTGAATGTCATGCGCAGCATGCGCGTGTAACGACCGTCAAAGGGACTTTGACAAGGCCTCGAAGAGGGTCCGTGTCTTGCACCCGTAGAGCAATACGGTCTCTATGGCGGCCACCGAGATCCTCTTCTTGAGCCCCCGGGAGATGGTTTGAGGTCCAGACTCAGCACACATACATGTGGCTATACATGCATCCATACCTGCACGCTGTCAGAGGTCAGAGATAAACACACACACACACACACACAGATACACCGTACATACACTTTTATCACAGATAGTTGGCAGCAGGCTGTATCTCAGCAGGGACAGATGTATCTGTACTGTGTTGTATGTTTCCAGACCGCCTGCTGTTGACTCTCCCTGGCCACTCACCCTGTCCATATCAGCTTACAGTGTTGTAGGACCGGTTAAATATTAACTCTTGAGATAATCCTTTCCTCTCCCTCCTCACTCTCTGTCTCCCTGGCTGGCTGGGGTCTAATTATCCATTTGCATCCACACCACACAGTGAGTGACATTGTATAAATACAGTCGTCATCTAACACACTGCGTGCCAACTGAAAAATGCTTTGTGTTTACCACTAGCCTCTCTCTCTCTCTCTCTCTCTCTCTCTCTCTCTCTCTCTCTCTCTCTCTCTCTCTCTCTCTCTCTCTCTCTCTCTCTATCTCTTACTCTCTCACTCTTTCTGGGAGTGGTTGGTGATATAACCTCAGGTAACCAGGAAAAGAGAGAGAGATACAGAGAGAGAGAGAGAGAGAGAGAGAGAGAGCGAGCACCATGAGTATAGATGTTATCTTACTTGGAACGGGATGTTGAACTAGTATTTACATAAAGGATATTTGTGTTGTAAAACTGCAGTTCTAATCTTCAATTCGAATGTCCATGAAGATTGTTGTCCAGATGGGATGTAATGTTTTTGGTAAGGAATTGATTTACTTCTTCTTATTACTTTATATGTTATAGTGCCATTAAACAAGGTTTTGTGTGTATGTGTGTTTGTATGTGTGTGTGTGTCTGTGTGTGTGTGTGTGTGTGTGTGTGTGTGTGTGTGTGTGTGTGTGTGTGTGTGTGTGTGTGTGTGTGTGTGTGTGTGTGTGTGTGTGTGTGTGTGTGTGTGTGTGTGTGTGTATGTGTAGCATGGCTCGCTGAAAGCTAAAATGTCAATATATGAGTTAGTTGTGGCTACGACACGGGGCAGTGGACACGACAGCTGTACTTTCACTACACCTGACTCGTAAAACTGTGTTTTGAATGCATGTGAATCTGTTGAAACGCTTCAGGTGCGGCTTTGAATCAACAAAGAGTATTAAGAGTATTAGAGCAGACCTTTCATCGACGGCTTACACCGGCTGGAGTGGCTGCCTTGCCAAAGGCACACAGTAATGGCATTTGGCTGTTGTTTTTCTTGGACACGAAGGTCAATAAAGAGAGCTTAGCACCCACTGTCTAAATCAACATGCTTGGCTACATTGGATATTCAGCAATGTGCCTTTTCATCCTAGAATTAGTTTACTTTATTTATTCATTTATTTGACCAAGAAATCATTTGTTATTGTGTGTGTGTGCATGCGTGTGTGTGTGTGTGTGTGTGTGTGTGTGTGTGTGTGCACGTGTGTGTGTGTGTGTGTGTGTGTGTGTGTGACAATACATGAACAAATCGCACCCATTATGAATACACACACTTATTTGCCTGTGGCCTAGCCTGTCGCCTGCAGCTGTTCAGTGTTTAGACTCTAAGGCAACACCCTGCAGCACTAGACAGCCCTCCTCAAAGTCTGCTGAGTCAAGGGAGGGATGATGGAGCACTGTGTGTGCGTGTGTGTGTGTATGTGTTGTGTACAGTAAATAGCGTACTGAGAATGTGGTTTCTTATCACTGTACCTACATGTGGGCATACACCCACAGGGCCCTATTTTAAGGATCTGAAACGCATGGTCTATAGCACGCGGCGCAGCTGCATATAGGCCCTGTCCCAATCACCTTCTGCTAGTTTAACGGCCACAGGCGCACCACCGTCCAAAAGGGTTGTACTTCATCTCTTCATTAATCATGGGTGTGTTTTGGGCGTAACATGCAACAAACCAATCAAAGTGCCATCTTCAATTCCAAGAGCTTGTCAGATTGCTATAATGATGGCGGATTTGCCAGGCGGGAAGAAGGAACGATGTTCAGGCGAGGAGACGGATCTGCTTGTGCGCGAAGTGAAAGCGTGCGAGCAGACCATCTAGGGAAGGAGCAGTACAATGTGTACAAAACACGCAGGCTTCTTGCAAAAATAATTTATTTTAACGAATGGTTTATAACACCTGCAATAAAGTCACTCTATAAATTAACTCCAAATGTCATGCAGCTCCGCTGGCTGAAGATTTTTAGGCCGGACCAAGTTGGCAGGAGCAGGGGGTAGGACATTATGAAATTTCTTGATGTACACAATTATAATCTTTCACATTGTAATCTTTTTTATTTGTAATGGTTTGAATGTGTGTGCGCTGCTGCACCTCACTGTGTGTGTAACAAGCAGGGTGTACGAGCTTTGTGCACCCACCTATAGGCTACTATACACTAACGAGCCCTTAAACTAACAGTGAAACACCACGCCGATAACTTTCCACCAGGTTTGTGTTGGTCAATGGTGCAATTGCTGTCAGGTGCCTCAAGATAGCAATATGCCAACAATATGCCTGAACACGCCTCATTTTCAGACCAGCACACCCACGGACGCACAGAGGATCGCAAGTGCATTTGCTATTTAAACAACGTGGGCGCAGACACTGCACCCGGCGCTGCTCTGCGCCAGATGTAAGATAGGGCCCACACACTCAAAACAGGTCCCAAAACAAAGAGCTGATGGAAACATGGCCAAGTGTCAGGGAGAAGAGGATGTTGCAGCAAGCAAGAGGACTTACCAAGACAGATATACTGAGTTTAGCTTCATAGACAAAATTAGAGCTGAATGTGTCATTTGCAGTGAGAAATTGGGAAATGAAAGTATGAAAGTATGAAACCCTGAAAAGGGACCTTGCGGTTCCAAACAGGCCCCACAACACGAGGGAACAGACCAAAAGCAGGCGACTGTTGCATCTTTCGAGTGCTCTCTCCTTATTTGCCAAGAAGCCACGCGACATCGGACAACTATTACGGACTATTAAAACATATGTATGATCATAAGAAAATCATAACAGACATGGAATTGTGTTCCTAAAAATATAAGGAAAAATACACAGAAAATAATCTGTTCAGAATTGTATACACATTTCCTGCAGGTATTAAGTTCACTATTTAGGTTAATTGTACAGTTGTTTTTTATGTAATGAATATAATGAAAAATACATAAAGATATTTCAAAAGAGGTAGGCTACTTTTCCCCCTTTTGTGTAATTGTATGTGTGCGGGGGGGGGGGGCGGTAGGGGGGTCGTCGGAGTATAAAATGGTAAAATCGGGGTCCCTTAAGAAAAAGGTTGGGAACCACTGGTCTAGAGGATGAGCAACCTGAACAGCGACAGGACATCAATCACTCGCGAAGATATGACGACTAAGTAAACAATACAACATATCCAAATACGCGCTACCTTTGCTGAAACATTTTTCAGCAAAGGTATATCAGTGTCATGTGAAAAAGGCAACTGAATATTAAACTGCTCAGTGGCAACTTATAATAAACCACTGCACCATCAAATGTATATGGTAAAGCACACCCTCGAGTGTAATATTGTGATTATAATAAGATATAATCAAAATATATTCATATTGTCAGGCAATTCGCTCTCAAAATAAAAAACGTTTTGCTCATGTTATCTCTGTTTCCCTGGAAATACATGGGGTCTGACTAATACCTGGAAAACAATCAGATATACCCATAGACTCCTATGTAATGAAACCTAGTTTACTACTCCAGCAAGTAGGCCGACCCTTAGTAACGACCTAGCGACAGAGAAGCTTTATAGTCCCTGTTGAGTTGATTTGATTGTGTTGATTATGTTTTATTTTGTTGGTAACCGTTGTATAATCGAAGTATTACACTCGAGGGTGTGCTTTACCATCATTATTGGCATTTCAGTTATGCTTATGGGACTCGGTGCAAGCGCCTCGGTCCTGACCGCATCACTGTCGTAAAGCACACCCTCTCGTGTAATATTGCTTAATTAAATTGAAATTAAAATACATTTTCAGTATGTCAGTATTGCAATCATTTCCCAAAACCTCCCCAAACAACAGGAAAATGATGCAAAATGTTTTTTTTAATACATTTAGAAAAATTACAAAAACACAAAAATAAAAAATCATCATCTCGCCACCCCTACTTCCCGAGGCCATGCACTGGTGTTAAATATATGCATTGAGATGGCAGCTAGCCACACAGAACAACCTAGATTAACTTGTAGTGCAGCCAATGTTACAAACGTAACTATTTCTAAAAGGTTGAAGCACACACAAGCGTGCGCACACACACAGATACACACACACACACACACACACACACACACACACTTGCTTGACTTTGATAGCATGCTGTTTGTCAGCAAGCGGTGTGTCATAGACCATTAGTGGTTGTTATTTGCATTCGTTTCACCGTTGGGGATTAATTAACGTGAAGCATCTAGCGTGTGGAGTCCAGTAACATGACATCATTTGGTTGTCAGGGCCTTCCCATGAAACCTCATTTGAATCCCCTCTCATCATTGTGGGGTTTTTTTTGCCTATTCATATTTCCCTCTCTTCTCCTCTTCTCTCTTTCAGTCTGCGGAGTTCTTTGACATGTTGGAGAAGATGCAGGTACGATTTTTATTTTCTTCTTCTGTGCGCTAAATATATTTTCTTGTTGGAATTGCGACATTTGTGGCTTTGACACGGGAGGAAAGGACCTCATGACGAATGTCAACGTAAACTGAAGATATTTATCCATCGTCTGCTTGTTATTTCAGTCAACGGCACAGTTTCATTCTCACACATCGCACACACAAACACACACATATGCAGGGTCTCATTTTCCTGCTTGCATGCTTACACATGCGTGCATGCACACACACACTCACACACATACATAGAAATTAATGGGATCTAGGTATACTGGTAGCTGCTACGATGAGCATCCTATCCATCATGCCACTGTGTCTAATCTGCGAGTAAATGACAACAGCTCATGTAGCCCTGGCTCTGCTGCCCTGGGAGTGGG
>JAOPHQ010000018.1:150000-263185 GCA_030340625.1 Merluccius polli
TAGCCAGATCTGTGTTCGGATATGTAGTGGTAGGGTCCGCACCAGACTGTTTAAAATGGTATGTCGTGGTAGGGCCCTCAACAGACGTGCATTGTTGAGGAGAGCTCAGCGAAGTTGAGTGCTCTATGCATGCATTACATTACTGAGTGCAATTTTTGGTTTTAGTTTAGCCTGGACACTGGACAGTGGCATCTGACCACGACACCAACAGGTCGAGTCTCAGTTAAACCTCACGACTTATTTTCATCCATCTTCAATGCAAAATATCGGTAGCCTATGCATAAATACCATGCGCAATACCGGGACAATCCTGGCGGGCTCAGTGGAGGCATGGGGCGTGGCTTAAATGATGTAGCCAGTATTGCTGGCTGTCCACACACCTATACAATCCGATCAGAATTCGAGCCTTTCGGATCGCAATGTGAGCGAGATCCGATCTGGAACCGTCCAGACCTGACAGTTAATACGTCCTGGCGTGATCCGATGATAAAAAGTCGCGTTGAAACGAAAAGTGTAACTGAGGCCTTAGACCCACAGATGCTCGCATACACATGCATGACAACTAGTTGAACATGGGTATTGTGTCTCGTGTGTGTGTGGATCGCATCAAGTGAGTGTGTGTGGATGCAGTGTCCTCCATTTCTCTGCATGTGACCCCCAAAGCCCTGTCTTTTTGTGTTTCTGGGGTCCTCCCCCCCCCCCCCCCCCCCCTCCCCTTTTTATCTCCTCATCATCTGTCAGCCTCTGAAGACCCCTCAAGCCCCTTCAAACGCCATCAAACATTTCTCAGGACCTTCTGCACCCGGAGAACCAGATACTTCCTGAATTGATTGATTAGAAGACCAATAGACCATCAGGTGCCCATTGATCCACTCTGGCGTGCCAGTTTTCTCCTTCTGCTCCAGAATATAAAAAGGCCAGCAGCCTGTTGGTGCTGTTGGTTGAAACTCAGCACTCAGCAATCTTAGAGGTCATAGAATTAGCGGTGCGCGCCGACAGCCAAACAGCCAACAGCGAAACTCGTAGTCATCCCAGAGGCTAACAGACTCGTTCAAAGACCTGGCTCACAGCTCTGACATCATCAAAGGGTGACGCACACCCTCGTTTGTGATTGATGATGACTCAGGTTGCGTCACTGCCCGGCCCGCAAGCTTGTTTGAAAGGAATCACTGCCAATTACTGTGATGTGTTTTTTTTTTCTTCATGTTTTGCCCGTTTGTTGCAATCATACAACATAGCCTATAGCTGATGGCATTCGGGTTTAGTAACTCTCAGTAAAATGTGTGGATGTAATCGTTTTTTGCAAAGACTGTGTATAGAAGTGTCTGAATTTGTTCTTTTTGCAGGAGGACTACATCCCGTATCCACGGATAGAAGATGTGAGTTATTTGCTCATAAACATAGATCTTGCCTTGTCATCCCTCAGGAGAAATATATATGCCAGACATATTCTCAGAGGTTCAGTAACAATCTCATATATAAGTTTGATTATTGAACATTAAAGGTTAAAAGCGATTGCACATCCTTCTTCAGGAAATAGTGTGACCTCCATCTATTTAACCTCTCCCATTTATCAAACACATTCTGCTCTCCCCTGCTATGCTATGCTATCTCTCCTGTATTTACTATTGTCTCTCTCTCCCTCTCAGGTCCTTGAGAAGGGGGGTCCGTACCCGCAGGTGATCCTGCCCCAGTTCGGCGGCTACTGGATCGAGGATGCTGAGGCGCCCGTGGGCACCCCCACCTCGTCTGAGTCCAGCTTCTCTGACGAGGAGGAGGGGGAGGACTGCAGCGGAGGAGGGGGGAGCAGCCCCGGCGTAGGTCACGGCTACCGCTTGGAGTGTAACGGCACGGCACGCGCCTACCGCAAACACTTCCTGGGCAGGGTGAGTGTGACTGTGTATGTGACTTGGTGGGTGTTTGTGTGTGTGTACCATTTTCAGCTTTCTTTACAGCTTTCTTTTCACATCTGGAAAAATATGAATACATACATATATATATATTAGTGGTGGGCATAGATTAATTTCTTTAATCTAGATTAATCTAACTGTAATATTGGAATTAATCTAGATTAATCTAGATTAAAATGGCAGCCGGGCAGAGGATGCAGCCGTTCCGCAGCGCAGCCGTTCCGCGGCGCTTACCTTCCTTGGTGGAAATCCGGTATAGACCCAGCTCCCAACCCAACTTTGAGAATAGATTAACGGCGATAATTTTTTTATCGCGCGATAAGAGTCTCGCGTTATCGCAGCGCGTTAACGCTGATAACGGCCCACCACTAATATATATATATATATATATATATATATAATATATGTATATGCATATATAATATATGTATGCATGCAGCATGTGAGTACATTTCCAACACTGCCTGGTTGCTGCTTGCTGTGACCTTATCTTTCGTTGACTTTGCAGGAGCACATGAACTACTACTGCTCTGGCAGCAGTATAGGACACCTCATCATGTCCCTGAAACAAGAGGAGGCGGAGGGCCAGGATTTCCTCCGTATCATGCTCAGGTACATGAATTAATCACCCCCTGCTACTTGTCGTATCATCAGGTCATGTCAATTAAAAGCAGCAGAGTCATTTGCATTACAGGTGGTTGATGTGAGAAAAGAAAAGATAAAAGTGCCACCCGCCTGTCTGTAGAACAATGAGCATAAAGTCTTGCTCTGCAAATACTCAGTTAATCGTTAGCTAGCAGAATTACTCCATGTTGTTTTGGAGCCTGTCGTCAAGACCAGGATCCATCCTAATAACTGAAGACACTGACATAAAAGTCATAAACATTTCTTAAACTAAAATCACGTTTGTTCATGTATTGACACAATGTTGTCCAATTTCAGGTCGAGAACCAAGACTGTCCACGACAGGATTTCTCTGGCAGGCCTCAACCAGCTGCCCAGCGTACCTCAGATAGCCAAGGTAGACAACACCCCGCCCCTCCCACAGGGCACAGCCCACTACTCACAGACACCATGACCTACTATGGAGCACTGCATGCAACCACCACATTGCTACAGTGCCTCCAACCAACAGCTCAGAAGATACTTCAATTGACCTTTCAGTGGAAACACATCCAGACGGTGAATCTGTATTTCCACAATGATAGTTGAACTGGTGTTTAGTGTTCATCCACAGATAAAAAGGTGCATCCTACAAACCTGTAAAATCATCAGGTATTGTGCTTGCAGCTAACATCCAAACTGTGATAAAATTTCAGGCCGACGTTGAAGCCGAGTCCATAGAAAATATCTGACTCAATGCTGGATCTAGTCTAGTGTTTTGGAGAGAACGGGGTTCAAAAAGGTCCCATCTGTTCTCCGAGGGCCCATGTCTGATCCCCTCCCATAGAAACAGGAGTGCAGGCTGAGGGTGTGATGAAGAGTCATCTAGGAGCGCAGCATGCTGAGCTTCTCTAATTGCCACATCTGTCCCCCTGTTGAAATCCAACGCTTGAAATCCGTTCTCCTCTTCCCTCTTCCATAGCTCCTGTGCGACGACGCCACAGGCCTGAAGTTCAACCCGGTTCTGTACCCCAGGGTAAGTTCATCTCACCGGAGAACACCACTCTGCATCGCATGTCACCTCGCATAACTTTCCACGACCACTTCCAATCCCAATAGGATGTATGGCGCACTTTCCTATTTCCTTTCCCATTTCGTTGTTCAAATTTGACCTACTCAAATCTGTGTTAACATACCCTCTTATCGCTTGTATCAGTGACATTGGCAGGCCTTTGTGAATTATAATTAGCTACAATCTCGAAGGCTAAATCAACAACCTATTCCCATTTGTTTGAGATAATACCCGACTTCAATTGTGACCCGGAAATGTGTAGGCTTGTCTATGTATGTGATATGAGAACATACGCAGTTTACTGATTGTAAGCCCACACACTGTCTTAGTAAATACGCACTGTGCTGTGTGAGTACGGCTCTGGCCGTTTAGCACGGGCTAGTATTATGCAGCAGTCCATCCCTGACTCCCGAAGACATTCACTTGGACCAAAAGTAAAATAACGACTATGAATAAAACTATGAGTCACTCAGTGACCCAGGGTGGGGGTGGGAGCCGGATGGGATGGGTGCTGATTCACCTTTTGAGGTTTTTAATCTCAGGTTTGAATCATGGAGGAGGCAGATTTAACCTTGACATTTATCTCGGTATTTGACAATGCAACTACGACTCGACTCGACAACTTCTTCCTCTGAGTGCACTCAATAGGAGCGTGATGGAGCATTTTCTCCGAATTTGCCTCGGGGAAGAGAAAACAAACATCTGTGGCTGCGTGTGTGTGTGGGTGTGTGTTTGTGGCGCTGGAACAAATGGAGCGACGCTTTCGCCGTGGGCTGTGGCGGTCTGTCACATGTCGACTCACAGGACCCTAATAAGATAAATGCCTTACCTGCGAGCTCCATTTTTTGAATTAAAGTCTCTCCGTCTTTTCTCTTTGTCTCTCTCTATCTGTCTCTCCATCACTCACTCTCCTCAATATACAGGGTTCCCAGTTGATAGTTGCTTATGACGAACATGAGCTCAACAACACCTTCAAGTTTGGGGTCGTCTACCAGAAATTTGGACAGGTGAGAGCAGTTAGAGAAAATAAGTTAATAAATCCAGATAGAGTTCACTGTCTTCGTATCGTCGGGGCGTAAACTCTTCTATGCTTGTCGGCGGTGGTGATAGTAAATGCTAAATATGTGGTGGTATAATATTTGTGGTTTGTGGTATTAAAACTATGTGTAAATTATTTCTCACAACCTCAACCCACTTCATTTCTTCATGCATGTATCACCTGTTTTAATCTTCTCTGTGAACATATAATTGCATCCTTTATTTATCAATTCATTCATTTATCCCTCCACCACTACAACCGCCACGTTGTGGGTTTCCAGACGTCGGAGGAAGAGTTATTTGGGAACAACGAGGAAACGCCAGCTTTCCGGGAGTTCCTGGACGTGTTGGGAGAAAACATCGAGCTACAGGACTTTAAAGGGTGAGTGGGGACAGAATGAGACAGGAGAAAATACAACGGTATGACATTAAATTAGAATAGTAAAATATAGCCTGCTAAAATAAGAACTCAAAACGTAGTGGGAGTTAGTTAAAGTTCAAATATTTAATCAACCCCAAGCCTGGAGTTTGCCTGGATGATTCCATATTTTCTCTGCACATGAAATAAAGTGCTTAGTGAACTAAATCTGGGCTCTAATGTGCTGCGTCGACAAGTAATCAGAGCTTTGCATATTATCTTTATTGTCCCATTGGCTCTTCTGTACAGACTTATGCCAGCATGTTTTTCCCTCAGTGTACCTGACTGTCTCCATTGCACAGCATATACTGTGACATGCAGTTTACAACAGGCCAAAGCAAAACCAACACCGTATGCATGTCTGAAAGCGCCGACGCATCGACAACCTGCTTGTGTGTGCGTTTCTGTCCCGGTAGGTTCCGCGGTGGGCTGGACGTGTCCCACGGACAGACGGGTTTGGAGTCGGTCTACACCGTCTTCAGACAGCGAGATATCATGTTCCACGTCTCCACCAAGTTACCCTTCACCGAGGGTGATGTCCAGCAGGTACTTCACTAAGTTGTGGCTTTGTGGCACAGCTGCCCGTCGTGCTTTGGGACAGCACCACCTCTGGTGAAACACGGGCACTGCGGCTTTTATGTCTGAAAGTGATGTCAGACCACGTCACGTAAGGGACGTGACGCCAGTGTGAAAGAGCATAATTCTTCCTAAGGCTACTATACAGATGAAAGCTGGATCATATATGAGTTTATTTAATGGCAATCATGCCATGTTGTGATGGTAGAAGAATGAAGAAATAGCTATGTATTTAAATGCTACAAATTGTATTACAGACTATCTGGTCTATAATGGGGCTTGTGTTGTAAAGTTCTCATTACTGCTGTTGAATTGCCATGTAAAAACATGCATACGAATAACATCTTACCTACTGTACACTATGTTGAGGATATCTCACCTCCTTCTTTGCTTCCACAGCTTCAGAGGAAAAGACACATAGGAAACGACATTGTGGCGGCCATCTTCCAGGAAAATGCCACACCTTTCGTCCCGGACATGATCGCCTCCAACTTCCTGCATGCCTACGTGCTGGTGCAGGTCCAGGACCCATGCACGGAAAACACCACATACAAGGTACCGTCAGCCAACCCATAGAAAACACCACATACAAATTACCAGTCAGCCAATCTATAGTTAGATACATTGCCTTGTCAGAATGCAGTGCTATAAGCCACAAGTCACAGTAACACATACATAAGTTGATTATAGATATATTGATATTGATTTGTGGTGATTAAGTTCCCATGTGTTGTTGTTGTTGTGACATTTGTTGTAAAAACCATTGCCCCCTAATCATTTTGAGTCAGCCCATTGAATTTAATTAGCGTCTAATGGTACTTGACAAATGAAAGAAAATAGCCGTCTGTTTGATAGGGTACATGGGTAGACCTGAACATTTGAGACATTCTTCTTCTCTTCATTTTTCGTCAACATGTACACATTTTAACATCAGAGCCCCTCTACTTGAAACAAACCGCTCTGAACGTGATGAAGGGATGTGCACAGTGTGTGAGTTCAGTTTGCGTGGTCTTTACAGGTGTCCGTCACAGCCAGGGAAGACGTGCCTCCGTTCGGACCCCCGCTCCCTAACCCGGCTGTCTTCAAGAAGGTGAGCGAGGGAGACGGAGAGAGATAGAACGAGATGAAGGGACAGTGCTAGGGGACCCAATGGGTAAAATATGGATGGTCGTGGATGCGATTGTGGGAGTGAGAAAAGAGCAGAACTCTAAAACACATTTGACACACATGCACACACACACAGTGTCAACGTGGGAATCCCGCTGAAATCAGTGGTGGTGCTGATGAAGGTCACCTTAGCTCCCCTCTGTTTAATCCATACCTCCCATGTTCTACCTGTCTTCTTCCTCTTTTCTTTTCTTTTTACTCTCTCTCCCTGACCTCTGTGTGACCCTCCTCCCACCCTCTTCCACCCTCTCCCACCCCTCCCACTCCTCCCACCCTCTCCCCAGGGTCCGGAGTTCCGAGACTTCCTGCTGACGAAGCTGATCAATGCAGAAAACGCCTGCTACAAGTCGGACAAATTTGCCAAACTAGAGGTGACACAGTCACTCACACACACACGGATACACACAGTCACACACACACACGGATACACACAGTCACACACACACACGGATACGCACGCACGCACACACGCACACACGCACACTTATCATTATCTTCCCGATGATAACTGGCTGTGCCTGTGGTGTGTATGTGTGTGTGCATGTGTCTGTGTGTCTGTGTGTGCGTGTGTGTGCGTGCGTGCCCACGCACGTGTCCTTGTGTGTAATCCAGGGCCGAACGCGGGCCGCATTGCTGGACAACCTGCATGATGAGCTGCACAGGCAGAGCCAGGCCACGCTGGGTGTGAGCCTGGCCGGGGAGGACGACCGGCTGGAGAATGGCGGCCATGGGGGACTGCTGGAGTCCTTCAAGGTGAACCACTTCATTCATAAAAGTCGCAAAAACTCATTAAAAGTAAAACAACAAACAATGATGTGACCTTTTTAATAGGGCAATATGGCAGTATCCTTCGGAGATTAGTTTTGTTTTGTTGACCACATTTTTAGAGGGCAGCTAGTAGGAGAATAGTTTATTAATTTTTATCATCACGTTGGGTGTCGGGATATTACCTGAGGATTCTCTATACACCTCTCTCTACTCTCTACTGTTTGTTTGTGTGTATGTATGTGTGTGTGTGTGTTCTTTTTTTGCTGAATTTCAATCTCTTCAATCATCTGCTTCATCAAGCTGCTGCTCATTGCATGTTGAAAGACTGTGTGTGTGTGTGTGTGTGTGTGTGTGTGTGTGTGTGTGTGTGTGTGTGTGTGTGTGTGTGTGTGTGTGTGTGTGTGTGTGTGTGTGTGTGTGTGTGTGTGTGTGTGTGTGTGTGTGTGTGCGTGTACACGCACATAGTTTACCATATGGTTCTCTTCGCAGGTGTTATGGACAGCTATTTTGTACTTTCTACAGTCAACCACTGGGGGTGCTGTTGTTATTGCTACACTGGCAATTATTGTATACTGTACCTTTACAGTTTTTTTGTAAATGCATTTAAATGATAATAAATATTTTTTCAGAATAAGGTGTTTGTTTTATTAACTCATTTAATACATGTACAATACAATACCGAATACATATGTATATAATGCAGACTTTTAAAAGTCTCCTTATGATAGAATCAAATAACTGGTATTGTTGTCCATGCTCACATTTTGTCATTGTGTGTAGTCTCTACCCTCGATGGTTGAATGACGAAATAACACACATCATTATGGCTAATAAGAGAAAATAATGTGGCTTGGCTAAAGAATCTTTCTATCATTCTACTGACTGTGGTAATAATAATCTACTTATTAATACTGCTCTTAACTTATCTCAATGTATCTTCCTATATTATATAATATATTATATTCCTCTTCTCTATCTGCATACTAACCTTCCTGTCCTCTCTGACTGTCGCTCTCTTTATCTCTTTCTCCCCTCCGTCTCTACTTGCTCTCTGTTCCCTGTTATCCCCCCGCCATCACCCCCCACCAGAGGGCCATGCGTGTGCGGAGCCATTCAATGGAGACCATGGTGGGGCCGCATCGCCACCGCAGCCCCGGGGTCGGAGGCGGGGTCCCGGCCAGCCTCAGCGGGGGGGGGCTACCCCAGAGCTCCAGCGAGTGCACCAAGAGCACCTTCACCGTGAGTCCATGGGTCGATGAGAAAGAGGGGGAAGGAGGAGGGCAGAACTGACTCAATGAATTCAAGGTGTTCCCTACTACCACCTGACCTCGTCCCAGTCGTTCTGGGAACAGGTTTTCGTGTATTGCTTTTAGTCAAATTATTCGTAAAAAAATGAATTCTTCTTCTCCTCCTATCCGATAATCTCCTCCTAGTCTACCTACTACCCTACTGCCAAACACATTAGTTCATTATCACCTGTTGACTCTTGGGAGGGAAACCACTGCCCACTATAGTGTTTTCACGGTGCAAAAGCATCTGTTCATTTTAGTATCTTTATTATGCACGACTGAACCACCCAATGCGTCAATGGTGGTTTTACCTGTGCCCTCCAGCCGCCGGTGATGTCGGCCAAGTCCCCGCTGAAGAGCCCGGTGAAGCGGCGCTCAGGCCTCTTCCCTCGCCTCCACTCCAGCACAGAGACCCCCTCGGACAGACAGACACGCGGGTCAGACACTAACCCTACTCTTCTTAGTACCTCCTCCTCCTCAGCTTCTCCTCTTTAGTAGCCACCCTCTACGTCTAGGCTTTAATATACCACTGTCACGACTTGCGCAGGGGAGGTGAACCTAAATGCAGAGACGGGACAGGAAGATTTTCTTGATGATACCACGCAGACAGACACAAACCTAACACAAGCAAGGAACCTACAAACTGGGGCAGCAACTAAGTAACTTAAATACATGGAACACAGGTGAACAGAATGACGAATGAACACAGGTGGCAAACATTACACTAACTTCACAAAAGGAAAAAAACTGGTTGTGAATTGGCAGGATTGTTGCAACCACAGCGTTGTTGAATACTTGATTCTGATTGGTCAATAATGTTCCAAGGGTGTGCATTACTTTTCGTCATCATAGAGTATTATTCATTTTAACGGGACACCTCTGACTTTTAACAGTTCCTAATCAATGAGCTACAAATCCAACATTAACAACAACGGTCATTTCATCGAGATGAAATCGTGGTTTATTCCTTACGTATCCCCCCTCAGCATCTACTTTTAGAATCCACCCTTAGCTTCTACTTTTACCCCCAGCTTCTTCTCTTAATATCCACCCTCAGCATCTAGCTTGTGCACCCTTAGCATCTAGCTTTAGACTCCACCCTTAGCGTCTATCTTTAGCATCTAGCTTTAGAATCCACCCTTAGCATCTAGCTTTAGACTCCACCCTTAGCGTCTAGCTTTAGACTCCACCCTCAGCATCTAGCTTGTGCAATCTTAGCATTTAGCTTTACAACCCCCCCCCCCCCTTAGCATCTAGCTTTAGACTCCACCCTTAGCATCTAGCTTGTGACTCCACCCTTAGCATCTAGCTTTAGACTCCACCCTTAGCATCTATCTTTAGAATCCACCCTTAGCATCTATCTTTAGAATCCACCCTTAGCATCTAGCTTTAGAATCCACCCTTAGCGTCTAGCATTAGACTCCACCCTTAGCATCTAGCTTTAGACTCCACCCTTAGCATCTAGCTTTAGACTCCACCCTTAGCATCTAGCTTTAGACTCCACCCTTAGCATCTAGCATTAGAATCCACCCTTAGCATCTAGCTTATTGCTATGACAACATCCTTAGGTTTTTTTTATGTTAATTGTTTTCATGAACTGTTGTTGTTGTTGTTGTTTGTCTTCCCCTAACGACGCCCACAGTGACCATAAGCATGCGGAGGGCTGCTCGCTGTCGCAGGAGATGAGGTCAGAGACATCTTCCAACCCCAGCTCCCCTGAGATCTGCCCCAACAAAGAGAGGTGCGGTCAGAATGAATGCACATTTTAGTGGACATCGCATTTTAAATGTGAATGCCTGTTTTATGTCAAATCTAGACAAATCACAAGGTCTGCATTGTATTTAGATAATTATATCATTTTGTATTGTATGATATTCTGACTTCAAGACATGCAGCACCCCATGCTGCATTTTAAAACACACAGGCACTCACTCTGATTTTAACACATACAGCTTAAAGTAAGTCTGTTAAGTCACTGTCGCCTAATGAGGTAACACAATTGTGATTGAGACTATGGCCCACTGATGATCTGGGAAGCCATGGAAGTGAGGTCCAAAAACACACCTGTAATTACCGCTTATCGCCATAGATGTCGCTAAAGGGAACAAAAGGGAAATCGTCGAGATTGCCACTTCAGATTACGCTGTGTAACACTGTAGACTAAAGCATTGCCGTCCCCTGAGTGCGGGTTATTATGTCCGCAGGCCCTTTGTGAAGCAAAAGGAGTGCATCAGCCTGAGTGGAAGCACAGGCAGCAGGCCCACCATCTCCCGCTCCTCCTCCTCCAGCACCAGCAGCTTCAGCAGCACCACTGCGGAGACCGAGGCCATGGAGGAGCACGACGTAGTCAGTACTACTTAATACACATGAGCGGTGGTGGTGGTGGTGGTGATGATGATGATGATGATGATGATGATGATGATGATGATGATGATGATGATGATGATGATGATGTAGGTACCATATAGTCGTATTAATAATTGTAGTTGTAGGATTGGCTTGTTTAAGATTTATTATATACCCCACAACAAAATAAGAAAGAATGACGAAAATGTTGAAACAATGCTATTGGGTAGCCTAAAATAAACCTTAAAAAATACCACCTTTGAGTGAAGCACAGGCTTGAATGGAGATCTGGAACAAGATAAATTGATGTGAAGGAGTTTCCTACAGCCTAGTCGTGTGAGGAGCTCCCCACAGTGTGTTAACAAATTGTTAAAGTAGCGTGTGTTTGCGGTAATCAGAGACTCAGGTGTCAAAGTCTTCACGTATGACATGGGCTGTAATTAGCCAGATGTGATAACAGCTGACAGAGCGCTATACATCAGGGCCAGCCCATGATTATAACCGATTACAACCTGCCACTCTCCCTGCATGTCCCTGTTGGCAGATGTTTAGACGCCATGTTCGCGCTCATATTTAGCCGCGTACATCGCTGCACTGTATGATATAAATAGGGGCCTGCACAACATGTCATACTGTTTAGAATGAACACGAAGAATTATCTTCTTAGCCAAACCCATATTTAAGTGGGCTACTTACATTGAATTCTTTAATTTCAGCTTTTTTGACTATAGCTTTCGTTATCAACCTTGTTTTCTCCTCCTTTACTTGTGGGGAAAAAAAAAAAACAGTTACTTGTTAGTCAACAGTCGTTCTCTTATTCCGACGACTATTCCCTTATCTCACTTACTTCCTGCTTCCTGCTCTCACTCCTCTTCCTGTGGACTGTCCTCCGTCCTCCCCAGGCTAGCCATGCCTCCATGGCCTCCTCCCTGGTCTTCAGCCCTTCCCTCAGCGTAGACAGCCAAGGAACCAGTACCCCCGTCATCATGTGCCGCAGTCCCACAGGTGCACACACACACACAAGCGCACACACAAGCACATAAACACACACACATATACAAGCATGTGAACACACATACTCACAAGCAAGCATATGCACACATACAAACACGTACACATACTCGCACACATGAATATTATGCAAGCACATGAACACACTGATACACAACACACACACTAAACACACACACACACACACACACACACACACAGACACACAAGCACATGAACACAAACCCACAGACAGGCAAATTCACAGACGGACGTGAACACACTGGAAGTCTTGAATACACACATCACACAGGAACTTTTTTTTTTTTAAATAGATTTATATTGATTATATTTCTTCTCTTGTTTTTCCAGATGTGAAAAGTAAGACGTCTCCCAGGTCAAATTTGAAGTTTCGATTTGACAAACTGAGCCACTCCTCAGCGGTGAGTTCTGCTTAATGCCTTTCACAGCTTTTCAGTTTACAGCTGTACAGTTTTCCTCAGCTTCCGCAGCTGTACAGTTTTCCGTTTTCAGGCAAAGCTGTGTCTGCACTGTGTACCCAGATGTCAAGCATTTAAACTTGGATGTAGAGCTTCTCTGTTAGGGAAGATACTAATCAGTGTCACTTTTCCTTTTTTTTGTAGTCTGAGTAGACCGGTGGAGGAGATCTCCAGACTCTTTGTCAACAGGGGAAACAACAAGGCTGAAGGAGCTTCGTAGCGTTCGACAAACAAAAAAAGTACCACAGTATAAACCCACTGTAAACGCACTTCACTAAGTTAAGCAGCATCACCCGGAGAGACTGAACACGGGGTCCGTGAACAGTACAGGCAAGCTGATGAATACTGTGAGAGTATATTCAAGACAAACAGGGGCGCAAGTGTCACTTTTAACCTTAGCAACAGATATCAATGCCTTACTGATGGAATTGCCACAGGCCGCTTTTCAGTTGCCAATAACACGTTATTCACACGCACATACAAGACATTCATATACTGTGAGTGTGAAATGAGCAGGACCGTGTAGCTTAGTGGTACGCAAACAGGAGACTTACAGATGGATTCAGGAGAGACTATGGCTGAACTGTTACTTGTCGTGTTGAATGTGGATTCATTTATACAAATGACAAAAGCTCAATCAACTAACAAAGACCAGAATGATCTATTTTTGTCCTTTGTCTCCTTATAATGGTAGGCCTACTACATCAGGAAAAATCCCTATATAAAAAAAGAGACATAGCCAAAACAAAGACATTTAATACACATACTTGCTGACATACATCACATACAGTACACATTATACGCCATCTACACAAAGATGCACACACACTGTACTATATAGAACCAGCGCTTCTTCCCTAACCCCTCACCCTGGCACACTCTCAAGACGTTTGGCTTTTTTTGAGCCTACAAGATGTCCGGTGCTGTTTGTAACATCAGTAGCACCTCCCCCAAACCCAACACTCAAGCTGTGCTACATTGCACTTATTGCTTGGACAACATCTTCGAAGTACCCTTTCACTGAGTTTCTTTAGGAAGGAGGAAGTCTGTAAGTGCTCATCAATTCGAAGCCATCTTAAAATCGAGACAATTTCATCCTATTGTGCCATAATCTTATTTTAGCCAAAGTTGCGCCTTACAATCTATTTAAAAACTAACTTTCGGCATTGGTGTCATCTCTTCTCTCTTGGTTCTCCCTCTTTTGCTTCTCATTTAGGGAGTAGAGGTACATAGAACCCCTTTAGACCCGGTCGTAGTACTTATGAGAGTTTAGCACCAAATATGCTGCAAAAACTTGTTGCACCTTCTGAAACCATGTTATGACAATACCTCTTAAATGCAGCTAGCTACGTACTTGTATCTGTGTTAATGTTTGGTGTAATCTTTGCAGTTCTACTACTTGACCCATCATGTGGGAGAGTTGAACTTGATGTGGCATTCTATGGTTTTACGACGAATATTAAACATCCGTCTAAAACACAGGACTTCAGAACTTTAATAGAAGCACATAGGATCATGCATATTTCGCTTTGTGAGTTGTAAGCTTAGCTCAGCATTTCTCCGAACAGATTTGCAAAGGCAATTGCAGGGGACTACGAAATACAAAATAACGGTTTGAGCGGTTTACCCCTGAGAGGTGTAAAATCAACAGATCAAGCACAAGCCACAAAGGAGGGGAAGTGCTCTTTGAATTGAAGAAAAAGAACCAAATAACAAAACTCAAAATGAATTTGGGAAAACGGATGCTGTGTACAATAACTGTGAAATGATTCACTATTCCTTCAGGGAGGGTTCCTCCCTCAGTGAAGTGAAACTTAAAAGGAAATGGCTGAAAAGGCTGCTGGCTAGGAAGTGCAGGTTTCCGTTCCTAGTAGCACTCTAGAAACAAACGGTCCCAGATAGCAAGAGTGTTTGTGTAGATCTATAAAACACTGAACAACTTTTTGTTTGTTTTATTATTGCCCACAGTAGAGGTTACATTTTTTAACAGCAGGTGGGAATGGGAGCAATCTGAAAATAAAGAAACTGGCAGTTATGTCTTTCACATTGTAGCGGGTATTGCCTAAATAGCCTTCTCTCTGTATATGCTTAATTTATTCAGTTATGCCTTTTGTTGCATTGATGTCATGTAAAATAAATGTAACTGCAGAGTACGCTAATGAAAGAGATTAACGAAATGATTAAACAATATACATTAATTTATTAGAAGCCTACACAATGTATATGTATATTTGGTTATGTAATGTGCCATTGAGAGTTTATTCTGAAATAAAATGTTGTATTTTGTGTCATATATTTGTGTGTGCTGTTTTTCACTTAGTGAGATGAGTTACATGTTCAATCACAAAAAAGATTATTTAGCCTACACAAGCACACATTTTGAAATAGTCCGATCGGTGGCCAAATATAGCCTTCGAGAGTAAACAACAGAGTGAATTTTGTGTTTGTGAATCGCTTCCAACTGAGAGAAAGATTACAAAATGCCCTCATGTAGAAAGCTGTGGAAAACAATATTTCAGTTCTAATGGGAATAAAAAATGCTAAATAATGTCTATCATAATGCAGAAGTTGTGACAGCTATTCTATTTTTGTCTGGTTGTTATTGAGTGCAGATACTGCTTAAAGTTTGTCCTTCCTCCCTAAAGTGCTTTAAACACACCATCACCTGAATGTCCCAGCATTTCCTGGCTGTACCAACTGACGCCCAGCTCCAGACTTACAGGGTTTGAGTCTTTTGGGTATTCTGGTAGACCTGTATATACTCACTTTAATGTATACTTGAAATAATCTCCTGGATGTGTCATTGTGTAGCTTTCACAATTTTCATTAATTCTAACTATACTAAAAACACCTTAAGCATCACACTGGGACCCCACCAGGCCTGATGCAGTGGTAGACAGTGGGCTCGCTAGGCTCCTGGACTCTTCGCGGTTTACCCGACGCATCATGGAAGACATCAGTATACACGACCTGTAACACAACATAGTGTTGAATGGTCTGGAAGTGCACCAAAACACATCCTCACCTCTGCCACGCCCTCAAGGTAGCACTCACCTCATGGCTTTCATTGCGTTGTTGCACCTTTGGCTTTGAGGAAGCTGCCAAGAGGACAAAAAGATTTTCTTCAGATCTTTGTATGTATATGCGGTATATAATTGTAACGTCAACTGTCATTCATGCTCAATTTCACAAACACACGATATCTGACTTCAAGGATACCTTTATGAATCCGGGATTTGTTCGTCTGTGGTATCTGGTGGCGAGGCTGTACAACCTCATAGGTGTGGGATGCATCAAATATAGGCCTACCGGGTGTCTGATAGGGCTTGGGCCCTGAGCTCAGACAACGAGCCAACAGCAGGACTAAGAGGACACCAACAGAGGCGGACCCGCAGACCAGCCCCCTGTGCAACACGCTCCTCTCTGTGGCGGCGACAGCTGTGGGAAAATCTCAAAACAGTTAAGATTGATGAATATGATGATGCGGTGGCGGCGGCGATGGATGTGTTTTTGAATACAGACACAAAATAGGTCTTCTGGATTGAAGCTGCTACTACTATTGTCATATTAATGTACCACAGCATGCATGTCTACAGATGCTTTCGTTGTGTTTACACACACACGCGCACACACACTCTTATCCTACCTGTAGCGTAGTACACAGTTGACATATGCCCTTGAGCAGTGGCGCCCGATTCCCACGTGACTTTGCATCCGTATGCACCTTTATCCGACTGCGTGAAATTCTGGATGTGCAGCAAAAACCGGGTTTGGTTGGCTGACAGGGCCAGCCTGCCCAGGCGTCGCCTGGGAGTGTCCACCACAGGAGACCTGCCGTCGTCGTCGTCCACGTGGTACCAAGTCCCTTTCCAATCGTCGTCGTCCCCACAGTGCTGCACCACGCAGGACAGCGACAGGTTGCCGCCCAGCGGCACCGTAAACGTCTCGCGCTTCGCCAAGACAGTGGGATAGCATTCTTCAGCACGCGCATCTGGAGGAGTAATAAGGTTAAAGCCAAGGCCACGCCGAAGTGCAGGAATGGTGTCATAGTACCCACATTAAATGTCATCATGGGCCATATGTAGTTGACAAAGTAATGCAAAAAAAGGCCATCTCTAGGCTATACTTTGTTGTACGTTTTTAATTGGCAAATCATTTGACACATTTCCTTATTTTTATACAAACTACTACTACTACTACTCCAAACTACTATATTAGACTTATATAGTCATCATGTCATCGATCTCTGGATTTATGACAGTTTTTTTTTTTTTTAAATTAATAATAAGCAAATGAATGTAGGATACATACTCATGAATCGCCTAAACATCAAAGTCATTCCGAGTTTCTTTCCGTTTACTTACACGCACAGAGACAGCTGAACCCAAAGACGATATATCCAAACATGTCCAAACAAACTACTGTCTCAGTGGGCCACTTCCCATTTCACGTCGACGCAGTTCCTGGAAACTAGCATCACGGTGTGCACCGCGGTGTGCTGCTGGTAGGAGCAGCCCAAAGGAACATCAACACATCAACATGGACTTCACGGTGCGTTAGGCCCCGCCCCCTCCCCTGTACGGACCAATGGCAACGTTCAAAAGTATTAGTATTATTATTTTATTTTTAATATTTTATAATTATATTTTAATTTTTGTCAGACGCACACGCTGAAATCATAATGTCCATTTTGAAATATGTGAATAGGATTATTAATTGGCTATTGTTGACCCGGTAGGACCAGGGGAGTTTGGAGAAAAAAATAAGGAAATGTGTGTCAAATAGTGTGTCAGTGTGTCTTTTTTAAACCAGCACACATGGCTATCTTTTCTGACTGAGGTGACTTAAGTTGCCAAAGACGGATCCCACCTAATTACGGACCAGACACGTCTTTTTGCGTCATGAATGACAAATGAGGAACGAGCATTTATTTGTACCTTTGTACGACTTGCTGTCAGTTCCCGTACTGGGCGGTTTTTCCGCCCAAATTGAGCAACTTTTGTTTACGTCAGACAGGAAAAGACATATATTGGGTGTGAATAACATTTTGTTTTTGAGTTTTTAATATTGTGAAAACAGCTCTCTCTCTCTCTCTCTCTCTCTCTCTCTCTCTCTATATATATATATATATATATATATATATATACAGTATATATCTTTTTTTTTTAAAGTAAATAATTAGCCTAAATAAATAATTGACGTGAGTTGTGTCCAATTCAGTTGTTTCCACATTCAGACAGCTGAATGTGAAGCGGGTGGCCTGGCTCAGTCAGCATTATCATGCCCAAGTGAGGAAAACACAAGAAGTCCTCCAGGAAGGAGTGGGAGACCGACCCTGGACCAACAACCTGGACCTGAACCTGGCCCAGGAGACGACCCTAAAGCCCATGGTCAGCATTGTAACACAGAAATAAGAGCTCACCTTAACCACAAAAAAACACTGTGGGCCCAGTGTGACATCTTTTGCTGTATAGGGGACCTGGTGTAGGACAAGGCACAGTCAAAGATGACCAAAAACGTTGCGAACTTCCATCAATGCTGTTCAGGACTTGTCAGATATACATGTATATATAGATGGGAGCGTTCAACATGCACAGGACCAAAGTGTACAGCTGTTATCACATCTGTTCTGGCACCACATCTCAGAGATGGGTTAAAGGAAGATGTTGGTGAGTCTCCATACTCTCTCTATCTGGACGATTACCTAGGGCTTGTTGGTCTTCTCAGCGCTGATGCTCAAGGCATATCAAGATGCGACTGTTTCTTTCCTGGTTGAATGTGGCCATCAAACATCAAACATGGACATCAAACATATGGTGGGGATTGCTACAGTCTGCTACAAGTGTTATGGTCGGAAAAAAAAAAATCACTGTCACACTGCTCAAACAGAAGCAGCCTAGTTTGCAGCTTATTCACTGGATATAGTGGCTCTATAGTGGCAATGCAACTTCTTCCAAGCGATGTGGACTATATGATAAGAGACACATACAACAGTGACTATACAGTGTCTACAAGCCCATCAATGACAGTGTCTGTCCTCTGAACTTAATATCCCCCAGCTCAACCCGTTGGTTGGTGATCTCCACAGGATTTTAGAGCAGGAAGATGCCATCAAGCTGCACTTCAGTTTGGTCTCAAGTTATGCAGCCAGGCTTTTGAATGAAATGTACAATGACAAATCATGTGCCCATGTGGATGGAAAACAAAACTGTGAACAGATATTTCCAGCTGGAAACGGGAGATACACCGGGTGTTTTTAGGGGATGTTGACAGGCTGTACATGTCGACATTCAGCAGAGCTGTGAAGCCCAACTTCGCTGAAGAACATCAACATGGACCTCCACGATGTGTTAGCCCGCCCCCTCCCCTGTACGGACCAATGTCAACGCTCAAAAGTATTATTATTATTATTATTTATTTTTATTATTTTTTTATTGTCAGATGCACACGCTGAAATCAGAATATGTCAATCTGAAATATGTTAATAGGATTATTAATTGGCTATTGTTAACCCGATAGGAGCAGGGGGTCGATAAAAATAAGGAAATGTGTGTCAAATTATGTGTCAGTGTGTCTTTCTAAAGCACATAGCTATCGTTTCTGACTGAGGTGACAAAAAAACATATGGTGTCCATATTAATCTGTGGTGTTTGTGGTGTGATGTTTGCCATATCTCAACATTATGTAAAAAAATAAAAACATAAAAACATAAATAGATGCACATAAATAATCAAATAAATAAACAACTACATAAATAAATACATAAATATATAGAAAGATAGATGCATACATAAATAAATAAACAAATAAATAAACAACTACATACATAAATACATAAATATAGAGAAAGATAGATGCACACATAAATAAACAAATAAATAAATACCTACATAAATAAATACATAAATATATAGAAAGATAGATGCACATATAAATAAACAAATAAATAGACAACTACATAAATAAATACAGAAATACATAGGATAGATGCATACATAAATAAACAAATAAATAAATACATAAATATATAGAAAGATAGATGCATACATAAATAAACAAATAAATAAATACCTACATAAATAAATACATAAATATATAGAAAGATAGATGCACATATAAATAAACAAATAAATAAACTACATAAAAAAATACAGAAATACATAGGATAGATGCATACATAAATAAACAAATAAATAAATACATAAATATATAGAAAGATAGATGCATACATAAATAAACAAATAAATAAATAACTACATAAATATATAGAACGATAGATGCATACATAAATAAACAAATAAATAAATAACTACATAAATAAATACATAAATATATAGAAAGATAAATGCACACATAAATAAACAAAAATAAATAAATAGATGCACACATACATAAACAAATAAATAGCTACATAAATAAATAGGCTACATAAATATATAGAAAGATAGATGCATACATAAATAAACAAATAACTACATAAATAAATACATACGTGAATAAATAAATACATGAATGAATTAACACAATCCACGATAAAAGCAGGCTACCAATAAGTGACGCGTGTATTGCACCATGGACGGATCCCACCTATGGACCAGACACGTCTATATGCGTCATGAATGACGAACGAGCACTTTGTACATTGTACGACCCGCTGTCCTGTACCGGGTCGGTACTTGGGTCGGTACTGTGGGACGTGAAGTGTGCGACTCAAAGGGGGACGAAAGTAGCTCAGAGCCCGGTTGAAGTTGTGTTCCGCTGCCGTCAGCCCACATCCTGTTTCCGGCCGGCGGCCAGCAGGTCTCTCCGCCTCCGTCGAGCTGCTGCTGTCCTGTCGGCGAGGGAGAGATAAACAAAGAGCCGGCGACTTTTCAGGGGAAATTAGCAACGTTTAACGGTTTCCTCCACAACAACATGGACACCGGTATGTGCCGCCGTCTCTTCTCTTGTTTCACGCGTTGTCACTTTGTAAAAGTGGGCCTAATCTGAATTTCGAGGCGATGAATGACAGCTGAGGGAAGCGTCTCTGCTAACACGCTACCTTAGCAGCCTTAGCCTTAGCATGCCAGCTAGCTAGCGTGACTCGCTGTCATTTTTTTCCACACTGACACTTAATGCAACTGTGTGTGGGTACTGTCGTATAAAGCGGCTGTCCATTGGTAAACTATTTTATATAGTCTCTTTTTCGAAACGTTATTCGTCAGTTGTTTGCTAGCAGTCCTTCTTGCTAGCCTTTTGTAGCTAGTCTGAGGGGAGAAAAATGGAAAGTCCCAAAGTGGCTGTTGAAGGTTTCCTAACAAGTTCAACAATTCATCCATTCGTTTTTTTAAATCTCAATTCTAATCGACTAATAATCTTTAAAATCATTATAAATAATGTGAAAATATATAAATATATAAAAAATCACAGAAAAAAATAATTAATAAGAAAAAAATAATTACTGACATATGGTCATGCGTTGGGTGAATGGGTTTTGTGTCTATTACACACTTCCCATATTCTGTGGGCTGTGATGGCCAGTGACTATTGTCTATTATGTAAATAACGGAACAGAGTGGTGCTAGAGGAATGGGCATGCATGACACAGGCAATGTTACTCACAATGTTTTTTAATTTCACTACATTATTATTTGATGGAATAACAAGCGAATTAGGTGTTGCAAATGTGTGCCGCCCCTCCCTCTCCCTCATAGATTGTGGTATATAATCTCTTTACCAATCCCGTGGTCATTTATCACTTATCGCCATTAAAGTACTTAGTATGTAAGAAAGTGCAGTGTAGTACATTAAGCTGCCATTTGCAAGATGTCTGTCTGACACGTGCATCGTGTACGGGCCAAAGTACAGAAGCTAGTTTATGTCAATAGACGTCAGACAGGAACTCACCTCATCTGAGAGGAGGACATCTCTAGAGACTCTTTATTGGCTTAATGTCTGCACGCAATGTATCGCCATGATACACGTGATAAGGAAACTGAACAGAATTTTGTCACCATCACCCAGCTGCAGTCTAATTCTTGTCTTGACTTTTTCTCTTTTGGTTTTTTGTTCCTCTGTCCCTCTGGTCCCTTCAAGGTTTGAGTCAAGAGAAGGTAGCCACCTTTGTCAAGAAGCTGCGTGCCGAGCCACGCTATCTGCTGGCACAGAATGTGTCTACCTGCATCGACCCACTAGAGGTGTGTCTGCACCGGCAGACGGTCCAGGACACGGTGCACATCTTCCAGCACACCATCCCCACAGAGGGCAAGCCTGTCACTAACCAGAAGAACTCTGGTAGGACCGTAGGACACGCTTATAGCCTGCTGGCCAAGCAGATTATGCAATTATTATGCGATTATGCGACACAAGATATTTTACTCATAAGGTATTTATTGAGCCTGTTGCCGAGTATATGATGGAGACATCCGAGGCCCATTAGAAAAGTCTAATGAAACATCTAGTGATTGGAGTGAAACACACTGTTCACTGTTAAACAAACATTTAACAGTGCAATGGGAGGCTCTTTATTACGTGAATGTGTACAAAATGTACGTACTTCACCGCCTATAGAATGTTTTTGAAATGGTTGGTATCTTTATGGTTTGCGGCTTTTTTCCATATTTCCTTATTTTTTGTTTTGTCATGTAGAGCGCATAGTTTGATCATGGTTTTATTGTTTGTTGTGCTTGAGGCTCTTTCTTAGCATTACTGTGATGTTGAGTTCAACACTGATCAAGTACAGTTCTTTCGTAGGCATATTGCTGGAAAACACGACTCATGTGTTCTGTCATTTCCAGGGAGATGTTGGATCTTCTCGTGCCTAAACGCCATGAGACTTCCCTTCATGAAGAAGTTCAACGTCGAGGAGTTTGAGTTCAGTCAGTCCTATCTCTTTTTCTGGGACAAGGTAAGATCATACGGATCAAAAACTCTCTTAACGCTTTGTTACAGCAGCACAAAATCGTTATTATTGTCTTTACTAGTTTCATGTAAACAATACATTTCTTCCACCCACAGCAGATAATAATTTGAATGTTGCTTTACTTATTTGTTTTGCAATGACTCACTGTTATTTTTGTAAAGGGGACTTGCCTTACATGCTACATAAGATCAAGGAAGCTCAACTGCAGTATGTCACTAAATATAGCATAGCTAAGGCATGTTGACATTTAGCTTGTAGCTAACCGTGCCAATGAAAGGCCATATCAATGAGACAACAAAATAACCCATAATCACCTAAATCAAAGTTGTTTTTGTCACATAATTATCAACACACACACACACACACACACACACACACACACACACACACACACACACACACACACACACACACACACACACACACACACACACACACAACTTATTACATTCTCGCATCATCAGTCCACAACTAGTTTACACTGAGATTCCAATGTTTATTCTTCACTCATTCATTAATCCTTTTCATCTTGTGTTTGTAGAAAAACAACAAACTAGAGTGACCTTGTGTTTGTGTGTTGAAGTGCTACTGAAAGGCCATTGTCTGTCTCAATCCCCCTCCATTGTGTTCTGTTGGTCAACGCTGTCCAGAACCTACGTCACACTTACTCCTGGCATTAGCGCTCCTCTTTGTCTCTAGGATACTTTCTCTTTTCACATGGTTTGTTTTGAGAGGTGCTTATTTCACTACCTCAAATCATGCTGTCTCTTATAAGTGTGCCTGTCTCTGTATAAATTAAACTCAATAGCCCTTCCAAGAGTGGTTTATGAATAGGTAGCGGCTCCACCTATTCATTGGGAACACAATATGTTAGAGGTAGAAGTGACTTCCTGCTTTCCTGTGGTCACCACTTCTATGGCCCATTTACATTCTCCTCTTTACCCCAGGTGGAGCGTTGCTACTACTTCCTTCAAGCCTGTGTGGAGACCGCCCAGAGGAAGGAGCCCGTGGATGGGCGCCTGGTCCAGTTTCTGCTCTCCAATCCAACCAGTGATGGAGGACAGTGGGACATGCTGGTTAACCTCATTGGTTAGTTCTTTCCCCTCGTTTTTAGTTGCCCCTATTGTTTGATGTCTGTATACGTGAAAGTTGTCGTAGTTGACACTCAATCACACTTCAGCTACTTTGACTATAGGGGTTTTCATGGATAACTAAATTGTTGAAAAAGGTAATAAGATGCTTGACCTATAGTCTTGTTTTGTGCTTATGTGTCTGCAGAGAAATATGGCGTCATTCCAAAGAAATGCTTCCCAGAGTCTCACAGTTCAGAGGCCTCGCGCAGAATGAACGACATCCTCAATCACAAGGTTCGTCTATCATTCATTAACCGTTGAGACGGAAGCTCGGTCAAGACCCCGAGGTCAGGGTTTCAGCTGAGTGTGAAACCATCTCTGACTGTTGTTTTGCACCGTTTCAGCTGAGGGAATACTGTCTAAGACTGAGGAACATGGTTGCCAGCAACTCCACTGAAGCTGAACTGTCTGACGCTATGGACACCATGATAGAGGAGGTGAGAATTGGACACACACACACACACACACACACACACACACACACACACACACACACACACACACACACACACACACACACACACACACACACACACACACACACACACACACACACACACACACACACACACACACACACACACACACACACAGCTTGCATACACAAGCAAGTTTTTCATTATTATTCCATCTGGTTCTTGACTGCATTAAGGAAAGTCTAAATTGATTTTTGATATAAGCAGGTGAGGACTTAAGGATTAACTACAGTGCCGTCAATAATCAATCAAATTCCCATTCATTTATACCCATGTCTTTGTCATCATGTGTACATGTTATAAGAATTATAACAGTTCATTTGGGTTCAAATGTTGTCTTCAATTGTCTCTATTTCACCACAAGAGGGAGCTGCCTCACTTTAAATCTTTTTAAATGTGAATCTCTTGACTGATGGCCAGGTACTTTTCTCTTTGGGGATTGGGCTGATATATGAATGAGGATTGACTGATGCTGATCCTTTTGTTACTTGTATACAAAAGTAGAAATGTAAAATAATATGTATGCTAAAGCATAATGGCAGAACAAATATTGTTGAAAAAGGGGATATGCATGTGTGCTCAAGAGTCAAAGCAAAACGGTGCTTATTAGTCAAACAGTGTTAGTATTTATTTTTTGTAATGGAAAAAGTGTTCAAGTCGTTAAGTAACATTTAATCACAGATCAGTCACAGAGGTCGCACATCTCCCATTTCATCTGTACCAATGAAATGGCTCTGTGACTTGATAATTCTCTGCCACTTCACTGCATATTTGGCATTTAACAACAAATCTAACAACCTGTACTAAAATGAGCTGCACATTTTGAAGTGCTGCACCCCTAATATAGCTTTGATTTAAAAATAAGTGCATGTTGAACCAATTGTTATTTTAATTGTGTTCTAGGTTTTTCCTGCATATAAGTATCATGGGTCTCTTAGCTGGCTGTCGGTGTGTATCAGCCTGTTGTGTTTGCTTATCACACAGTTAGATGAAATAGAGAAGACTTTTATGCTCAGGCACCAAGAGAGAGATTTTTCCATTGCTGAGATTTTAGTTTTTTCTCAAATGCTTAAGTGACAATATTTAAAGCTGCTGTTGGTAATTTCAAATTGGTATTTGAGAGTTGTAAAGAGAAAGAGCAGAAGAGAGCAAGAATTAGAAAATAAACAACCCAAAAAATGCCACCTCCTACGTTTTACCACCATTGAGAAGTGTTGTTTTCACGAGTCCATTGTCAAGCTATGATAACATTGTGTGTGTGCATGTCCTTGACAGGCAAAATGTCCAATAAGGGAAGAGAGGCCCTGATTGGTCAGAAATGATCCGGGAGTGGTCTAAAATCTAAATGGTCTTTTACAGAGGCAGGCGCAGTCAACCAGAACAGAGTATGTCACTCACTAATAGCTGACGGATGACTATGGCATTTAAAACAAATTACACTCAAATTATAGTTGTTAAATCTTACCTACAGCATCTTAAATGTCAATAGGACAATAATGATCCGGGCTGAAGTCGGCTCTGATTGTTGTATAGCGTGTGTAGTGTCTCAAGACACATGATTTCGCCACCCCGTAGAGTCAAAGATTTTTTTCAAACCGGTTTGATATTATCTGGGTCTCATAGTGTGGGGGGCACTGAGACTGAGATCGGCGATTTCGCTGGCCACAGCCAATGATTTTCTGATCATATTTTCTTTTATTCTATGGTCGCTTTATTTTGTTTTTTTGTTTTGTTTTTTGCTTTTTGCGATGTGAGCGGCTGTAACGCCTTAATTTCCCCATGGGATTATAAAGTATCCATCCATATATCAAGAACGACCAATGGGGTTTGAGGTCAAGAACGGCCAATAGGATCTGAGGTCAAGAGGAAGAAAAGGGGAATGAACTGGTGCGTGTACCCCGCATGTTCCCAGGCGCCCAGTGTGGACCACAGACCATCGACGCAAAGGCGAGACTGATCCTCAACATTCGTCGTACTGCTGAAGTCGTCCCCGGCTTTAAAAGTTACCTAGGAGGTTAGAGAAAGAAGAAGAGAAAGATGATGACGTAGATTCATGCACACACTTGCTGACACACACGTTTGCCATGTGCTGTTGGCGAGGCATGTACAGTGGCTCTCTATTGTCCTTGTTCAATCACACGATCAACAACATTGCATGCTTAGTTACTGTGTGTTATGTTGTTGGTTGGAGCATAGTGGTGTGGGGCCGTGCCGGCTTTCACCTGTTGTTTCGTGTGTGTGTGTGTGTGTGTGTGTGTGTGTGTGTGTGTGTGTGTGTGTGTGTGTGTGTGTGTGTGTGTGTGTGTGTGTGTGTGTGTGTGTGTGTGTGTGTGTGTGTGTGTGTGTGTGTGTGTGTGTGTGTGTGTGTGTCCGTCAGTCAGTCAGTCAGTCAGTCAATCATTCACCCATTGAACCTTCACGTAAATGAGTCTGCTTCAACAGCTTTTGTTGGGTGCTGTTAGTCTGCATTGTACTGCTGGCCACTGTTATTTTTTTTATACAACGTGGTTTCGTGTTTCCGCAACTCATAACACAGATGACTGGCCGTCTTCACGCACACAAACACACACTCACAACCGCACACGGACACTCAACAAACACACACTCACACACAGACGCACAGAAACATTGGTTGCGCAACAGTAAAGTGTGCTCCCGCTGTGCTCGGGCAGCCTGAGGCGGTGTTTTCAATGGCTGTTTGTCCACCTGGAAATGGTTTGTTTTGGGGGAAACACAACGTGGGGCAGCAGGGAAGGAGGCTTTGGCTCTGTCTAAGTGAGCATTTGGGGTACGACCAGGCAGAGCATTCAGGTGCGAGTCGTACTCAGATGAGCGACACTTTTTTTGGAACATGTTTTGCATGTGATGTCATGCGTAACATTTAAACGGTGTCCTCCTTCCAGATTTGCAATTTGAAGGAGCAATTGAAAAAGGTCACATGTTTCAAATGGTAATGGCTATAAAGTAGGGTAGCTGTGCCGGAAACGTAGCTGGTAAACTAGTTATGTCAGGCATTTGACAGTAATGTGGTTGACGGCTTGTTTTGCGTCAGGTGTTGGTTGTTTTATAGTGGCTGTAACGAGAGCAAAATAGTAACATGGATCAAAGCTCTTCAAGCAGGTACTATTTTAGTCTTGTGCCACATGAGGCGAGCCACTGTTAAGTCTAGGAATATATTCTGAACCTTTGTTCCTCCTTTCCTCCGTCCGTGCACATGTATACACACACATAGATTTTGTGTCTGCACGTGTGTGTCTCGCTGAAGGACTGTATCCTCAACAGTTCACAAATGTGTTTGTGTTCACATGTGCAGATCAAAGATGTGGTGTCAGTCCCACTTTGGGGCATGTGGAGGTGATGCTGTCCATCCTCTGTGTGCAACGGTTATGACTTGAGCCCTGGTCTTTGTCTCACCCTGCTCTCAAAGCCCCCCCCCCCCCCCCCAACCCCAACCCTTCCTCTGGCCCCACCACCATAACAGGCCACTAGGATCATCGCCTCTGGTTCCACTTGCTGTACACAAGATTTGGTTATACGTTATTTTAAACAAAGCTCTTTACATATTTTCAGCTAGGCTTTGCTGCAGCCGACGAGCTCCTGGGGTAAAAACACATCCAGTTGTGAACAGTGTCCCAACCAGGTAGAACAGTAGCCCGTTAAGCAATGGTGGTTTGTCTTTTTTGAGGCTTTAGCATTGATGGGAACCATATGCGGTCGGACTCGGCGAGGGGGCCGTGGCAAGGGGCCTCTGAGCCTATGGAGCAAAGACAAGCTGTCTCTTTTGTGATTTGTCTGTTGTGCCTTTTGGGCTTTTACCTGGGATCCACAGATCCACACACTACACGAGTACACGCAGCCTGTTGCCTATACACTGCTTCATGGAGGTGTGCATTGGGAATCAGAATGTATGCAAACAGTTTGCACACAGCAGTGATCCTAAGTACACATCAAGAAAACACCTGTTTTGGTACTAGTGACTTCAGAGATTGTTTTTGTTTCCAAAATTGGGGCTCATAATCCAATCTGATAGATGGCTCTGTGAGATTGTCACATGGTTAATTGCTTTAAATTAGCTCCAGGATCACTATGTGAGAATCTCAGTGCAGATTTAATTAACATGGGAGTCGTTTGACGTCATCATGGTTGTCCTTCTCGAGATGCTGATTGCTATTGTGAAGCAGTGAGATCTACCAACAGAAAGACACAGGACATTTTAGTTCTGTTAGCATGCAGTAACCACACAGCAAAAGGTACAATTGTGTAAATGAACTTAGCTTAAATACTGGTAATATAAAGTCATACCAATACATTGACTTGAATTGGCATTCTATATATTATAGAACCACTACGATCCACACCTCGCATGGTTATGATCCATCTCTGCATTGAGTTAAAGTGTGTGTGTGCGTGTGCGTGTGTGTCCCGTTGTGCAGAGATGTAATATCCCTCCTACCAGCTCTCTCCTCTACTCTCCCTTCTCCTTCCTGTTTTTGGCAATAACAGCTGACCCCAGAGCAGATCTTGGATAAGGACCCATAATGTAGACCTTTTGCTGGGAGCTGATTGGCTGGCTACAGAGATGCCTGCCTCAGATCAGAACCAACCATCAGAGCCACTCATAATCTCTGTCTGGCAGTAGACTTGTTTTCAAGCTTTAGATGTGTAAAATATTAAAATAAGTGTATTATTAACTTCTACACAAGGACAATAAGTCAGCTACGTGATCATATTCATGGCGGGCGTATGGCACCCTACGTCTACCCAGTGTCGCTGTACTAATATCTAGCATCATATTTTGAAAGCAGTTATACAAGATAGAGATGTGAAATGTAAAATTACTAAATACAATGCCTGCTCCTTTTAAGAACCATTTTCCAAAGTGTTTGGGATGTATTTGGGGGATTTCATGGTAGCCCAGGAACTATTACCAGGGAAATATGACAAAGTAATCTATCAGTCAATCAATCAATCTCAAAATAAGTGTTTGAGAGCGCTTTCTAATAGGGCTGCCGCTAACGATTATTTTCAGTCGATTTAATCTAACGATAATTTTTCCCGATTAGTCATATAAATAGGTCTATAAATAATAGGAAATGCTACGAGACATCCCTCGACAGAGTCAAGAGACGTCTTAAATTTGCTAGCTTTTTTCTGACAAGCAGCCAAGAAGAACTAAAGTATTAATTTCATAATAATCCATGAACCAAATATTTAAAATTCTGACGCATTAAGTGGCAAATGTTTGGTATTTGTACTTGATGAATGACAAACGATTAATCTATTATCAAATGTAGTTTTGATTCATTTCTGTCGATCGATTAATCAACTACTAATCTTTGCAGCCCTACTTTTCTCATATTTTTCTGTAGCTATACATTTTACACACACATGTGCAATGGAATAACAATGGTAACATTTTTTATTTATAAATACTTTCAGGTATGTAGTAGGGATGCTAATTCTGAATTTTTTTCTGACCGATAACTGACACTTGGTTACCAGTCATTAACCGTTAACGGATAAGAATAAATGTGCTATAAAAAAATGGTCGAATGTCTGAAAAAAACATTTAAGACCTTTTTTTTTTTTTGTACTATTGGAAAGGAGGGCTGGCCCGAATTCATACTTTCAAATTTCAAGCTTCCGATAAACATTACGTTTCCAAAGGTATGTTCGAAAAGTTAAACACCTAAACCTGTTAAAATCCAGCAGTGTCTGAGTTTTGTCATGTGCCGACTGGCTATGTGAAGCCTGTGTGAGCATGTGCCCCCAGCATTATTACATAAAACTAGGGCCGGGACTTTAACGCGTTAAGATAATTAAGATTAATTAATTACACAATAATTAACGTGTTAAAAACAATTGACGCATTTTAATCGCACTTATTTTTGCACTGCGGAACGTTTCTCACTGGATGAGTTTCAGGCGGACCGATTATACTGGAGCACCAACTAGCGTTCAGACAACAACAAACCACAGTGAACATGAACGAAGTAGCTGATGAGACCGCTTTGGTTGGCCCCGTGGATGGGAAATTTTGTTACAAAAAACGAATGGATGGAAGCGTCGATAAGAGCATGGTTGTGTGCAAGCTATGCAACAAGGAATTCTCATATCACCGCAGCACATCGAGTCTCAAGTATCACCTCAATGCAAAACATATAGGGTGGCCATTCGTCCAGCTTTAGGCCGGACTGTCCGGTTTTTCAATGCCCTGTCCGGCGTCTGGCGCAGCATCAAGCCGGACGCGTATTTGTCCTCCTTTTTGAGACACCCCCACCGGTCATAGGTCCGTGGTGTGTTACGATTCGCGCGCGCACCCCCCCCGCCGGTCGTAGGTCCGGGGTGTGTTACTATTGCGCGCACACCCCCCCCCCCCCCCGTCGGCCGTAGGTCCGGGGTGTGCTACTATCACGTGCCCCCCCCCCATTGGCCGTAGGTCTGAGGCGCGGGTGCAACTGGCACTTTATGTTGAACTCTTTATTGTTTTGGCCAAGGTTTTTGAGAGAGTTGGACTGAAATTTATTTTATTTTTTTTAAACCAGCTGTTGGTAAATCAACAAAGTCTGTTATGGCCTCTGAAGCAACAGAGAGTAGTTTTCTAATAGTCAGGGGTTTCCAATGTTCTGAATGTACTTGAAAGTATTGTGTTTTACTTAAAAAAACAAAGTATTATAGTTTACAGAAGGTCTACCTACCTATAGGCTACCTGAATTTCTGAAATGTACTATATTTCTAAATATGCTATTGCTACACTTAATGGCAAAAATTGCACTGGTCTGTTGGACTTGAACAAAAATAAACAATATTTTTGTTGCTTAAGCTTATGTATTCAGTCATTATTCAATGGTATACCAAACATCCATGTGAAAAAAATTACTTCTCACTGTTCTCAGGTCAAATATTTATATGCGATTAAAATGCGATTAATTTTGATTAATTAATTACAAAGCCTCTAATTAATTCGATTATTTTTTTTAATCGAGTCCCGCCCCTACATAAAACAGATTATTACTTAGGCTTTTATTACAACTAACTAATGATATTAATTTGGTTAAGATTAGCATATAACAGGCTAACAGGCTATCGGTTAGTTCTCCCAGGTTAGTGCTCCCAGTGACAACAAATCTTGACAGCTCCGTCGATCTTGCCGTTTCTCAAAGTGGTACAATGTACTAGTGAGTGTGGGGATTACCACTTCAGAAACATCTCAATTGAGAGGAAAAAAGGCGAAGCTTCTACTTGCTAAAAGCGTGGATTTATGTGTACTAAACCACAACCAAAAGTTTTAGAGTAATGTTATGTTCGAATACAAAACTAATGAAGGATACTTTGATTATTTGACTATTTGGGGCCAGCCCTTTATTTTGACATGTACAACTTCAGCAAAAACGACAACAAAACTTGAGCGTAACTTGAACGTTATTTTATTTTTCAAAATGTTACCGTTTAACTGATGTTAATCGGTCAGAAATTATATTGTCGGTTAACGGTTAAACGGTTAATTGTTAACATCCCTAGTATGTAGTTATGCAGGCGCTCTCTCTCCCGCTCTGTGTATTACTCACACGCCATGTTTTCCTTTCTTCTTATCCGTCTCAGTGTTTTTGTCAGTCGCCACCAAGGCAGGTGTTTCAATATTGACCCCGGACACCATGACGTCAGCGGGCCCGGGGCCATTGTTTCCTGACCAGGGGCCCTCTCTGTCGGCCCAGCCCAGACTGACATTTAGTTTATTTGACCTGCTGAGCGGAACGGGCGGTCCCTGTAGCAGAGGAGGGGGAGAGAAAGCATATAGATGGTATAGAGAAGATGGAAATGAGAAGGAGACATGAGTGTAAGGACTTAGAAGGGTTTCTAGGAAAACAGACAAGCTTGCCAGATGATGGGCACGTTGGCAATTTGGTTTCGCCTACACAGCAGTCTAAACATGGTTGTGTGTGTGTGTGTGTGTGTGTGTGTGTGTGTGTGTGTGTGTGTGTGTGTGTGTGTGTGTGTGTGTGTGTGTGTGTGTGTGTGTGTGTGTGTGTGTGTGTGTGTGTGTGTGTGTGTGAGTGAGAGAAGAGGCAACTGCCATTAAGGCTGCCATTGTAAATTGGCCTGAATGCTTCCAAGGCTGTGTGCATATGAGTGTGATGAAGTGGGGGGGGGGGGGCTTCTTGTGTGTCTCAGCTAGCCCCAAATGTATGCATGGTCACACAGGCTGTTGTGCTTTGCGTACCTATGTGAGAGCATGTGTCTACATTAGTATCTGTGGTCACGCACCGAGATATTCAGAAGATGTATGAACATAACGGGACGAGTGCCTTAACCTGAAAGGAAAGGTTCAATAAGGACGTTTAACATCCGTTGGCTCCAGGGGGCGAAAATGTGTCTAGGTCTGGTTCTCTGCATGATCATTTTTGGTTTTGTCATCAACAAATGTAATTTTCCTTGGCTTGTTTTATGATGTAATGCCAACAGGCTGCCAATTATGTATTTATTATATGTCCTTGCAGAATTGTTATTGTCAACTCGTCTTTTCAAGAATTTTTTTGTTTCTTATTATTGCTGAGGTTTTGGCAAAGACAGCAACGTACAGATATAACAAAGAGGGACGGGAAATTCCTTGGATAGCTCCATCGTAGTAGAGACGGGCTGGAGACGGAGAAAGGCCCCCGTTCCAACAAGCTAAATATGTTCCACCAGAAACCGCAAGGACAGACACGCACAGCAGGCGACTGGGAACAAAATGAGTAGCCCAGATTTGGGTTTCCCATATGAATGGATTTAGATAGGAACATGCGCTGCTGGAAGGAAAGTTGGAAGAGGGTTAGAGACCCGTAGCTGATGGATGAGAGCAAGCAGGAACAAACACATCGGTTTAAGGTGCTTTGGCATAAAAAAGGCCGCTGGAAAATTGGCTTTCGAGTTAGAAAATGTGTCTTTAAACTACTCTCCGTCACAATACCTCAGAACTAGAGGTTTGTCCATGACTGTGTATGCCCGTCTATATTCTTATTTCACATCAAAGCTAGAAATCATTGCTTTTGTTTTGAAACCTGCTGTAAGCCTTCACACTCTCCTCCTATAAATGGACCCTGGAAAAAAAGTCACATTAATCGTACATGATTTTTATTTTTAAATGTATATTAACCCAAACATTGTTTTGTGTAATATAGTGTCATGCATTTTTTTAAGGGTGTGTGTGTGTGTGTGTGTGTGTGTGTGTGTGTGTGTGTGTGTGTGTGTGTGTGTGTGTGTGTGTGTGTGTGTGTGTGTGTGTGTGTGTGTGTGTGTGTGTGTGTGTGTGTGTGTGTGTGTGTGTGTGTGCGCCTCTCTCCAGGTGTTCCGGGTGGCCAGTGTGTGTCTGGGCAGCCCTCCTGAGACCATCAGCTGGGAGTACAGAGATAAGGACAAAACCTTCCACCGCATTGGACCCCTGACCCCGCAGCAGTTCTACAAGGACCATGTCAAGCCCCTGTACAACATGCTGGACAAGGTAACGGACTTCTGATGCCACAAACACACTGTTCTGGAGCGTGCACCACTGCAGCTGGCTCCCCGGTACCTGATTGTTGGTCGGACATAGTTGTAATTGTCCAATCAGCGTTAGTCTCAATGTGACTTTCATGTTGAATGATATGATAACGAGTAAGAATTTAGTGATTGAGTAATGGAACAGCGTACACAACCTTGTGACTGTGGGTGTCGGTTCTTCTGGCCCAGCTCCCCTCACATGCTCTGTCTGCACATGTTGAGGTTTAGCTATAATGTTTTCAAGAGGTAGGTTTTTTAAATATTGCGTGATCATTTAAATTGAGATTAGGGGTTTAAGGTCCAGGTATTTCTTTCTTTATTTGTTTGCCATGTCATGGAGCAGCTGTGAACATGCAGGCAGCACACAAAACAGATGTGCTCTTAATCATCGTTGAACCCGGTACAACTCTGTCAAGAGCTCTTCTAGGTCTGACACAACTTTCTTTCTTTCTTTCTTTCTTTCTTTCTTCTTTCTTTCTTTCTTTCTTTCTTTCTTTCTTTCTTTCTTTCTTTCTTTCTTTCTTTCTTTCTTTCTTTCTTTCTTTCTTTCTTTCTTTCTTTCTTTCTTTCTTTCTTTCTTTCTTTCTTTCTTTCTTTCTTCCTTCCTTCCTTCCTTCCTTCCTTCCTTCCTTCCTTCCTTCCTTCCTTCCTTCCTTCCTTCCTTCCTTCCTTCCTTCCTTCCTTCCCTCCCTCCCTCCCTCCCTCCCTCCCTCCCTCCCTCCTTCCTCCCTGGCTGTAGATCTGCCTTGTGAATGACCCTCGGCCCAAGAACCCCTATGGGAAGCTGTACAGCGTGGAGTTCTTGGGCAACATGGTGGGAGGCCGCAGCACCCAGTACAACAACCAGCCCATCGAGCTGCTCAAGAAGGCTGCTGCTGACTCCATCAAGGATGGCGAGGTACAGAGCATCTGGACACACACACACACACACACACACACACACACACACACACACACACACACACACACACACACACACACACACACACACACACACACACACCCCGCCCGTGCTGTGACATCCTTCTCAATAGTAGTGGACATTTTGTAAATGAATTGTCATCAATAAAGAAAATTTATTTATTCCACTTTCTGATTGTGTGTGTGGGTTAGTTGTTACAGTCAACATTTGATTCTTATAGCTTCAGAAATATCCAGTGGCTTTTCTACACAATGAATACATAATTTTTCTTGGCAAGCTCAAGTTAAGACATCGCTTTGGTAACTTGTAATGGCCATTTGCCAGTATTTATGATGCTTTCACCAATGGATTAATAGACAAGGAAAACAGTCCTCAGTAGTAGCAGTGCTAATTTTAGATATCTCTTCTCACCCTCCCAGGCTGTGTGGTTCGGCTGCGATGTAGGAAAACATTTCCACAGCAAGCTCGGCATCAACGACATGAACGTGTGAGTGTGCGGTGTATGTGTGTGTTGCTGCTGCCAGTTGTGTAGACTACAAGCAAAAGATTTCCCATCACCAATCCAGTGGTAAACTGTTTGATTTGTCTGCTGACTGGACATTAGTCAAACTGCACGAGCAAATAATTCTTTGTGTTTGTTTAAGCATGTCTCAAGTACTAAAGGGCAGGGTCACCCACATTGTACATTTGAGGTTTTTTTCATTTATTTTGTTATTTTTTGCAAACTCTCTGCCATTCCTTATGTTGTCTTATGTGGCAACCATCTGGTACTCCAAACAGGGCAACACAAGCAGGGTAAAACAAACGCTTGGATTTATTTGTAATAGTGCTTGACCCAGCGCTGCTCCCCAACTTGGCCCAAACATTGGGAGAACAAATACAAATCTCTTCTATCTCCCTCTAAGACCCTCGCCTCGTCAGCAGGTTACGGATCTCTTATGGAAGACCCTCTAAGCCTCGAGAATGTAGTAAAAATCACTACTTCAACAATATTTACACAGACGGGCATCAGGGCGTTACACTTGTGGTTGAACTCTAAATAAAGACATAACTTCACTTTACATGTTAAATTTCATTACAGAGACGTATTTGTATATGGTACCAAGAGGTGGTGGTGGAGTATGTATTTGGCAGTAGAGGGATAGTAGAGCGATGGTCTTTGGCAGTGATGCTTTGACATGTTCAGGGTTCCAAAATAAGGCAACGATATTGGACACCCCCCCCCCCCCATCCCAAATTTTCAAGAATTTGCCTCGGGACAACTCTCGTCGACCACCACGCTGTGGTTCGAGCAGGCATCAACTGCCTGTTTAGGAGCCACCTGCTGGCTCTCCTGAAACGGGTTCCCGACTGTTGACCCAGAGCTTGTTAGCAGCCTTGCTTGTGCTGTGCTGCGCCAGAGGCCTACTGTGTTAAGCGCTAGCCCTTTCAAGTAGTATCTTTCGTTCCACGCATTTACGATGACGCGTTTAACAAGAAAGACCACGCAACTGTCGGTTGAAACACACATGCAGGACGTTGTTAGTTCTGCCCTTTAAATAGGTGTTGGGGATTGTGGGTCAAATCATTTGCATGTACTCTGTGTATGAAACGATATGGTTCATGTTAAGGGTGGGGAAAAATACACTTAAGAATGGCACATTTGTTTTTAAAAACATTTTGAGCAATGTTTTTTTTATTTTTATGCCTGAATTGATTAAAAATCGCAATAATATCGAATCGGCGCCCAAGTATCTTGATTGTATTGAATCAGCAGATAAGCATATCGGCCAAGCCCTAGTTCATGTGCTTAAAGTGTGTGTGTGTGTGTGTGTGTGTGTGTGTGTTTGTGCAGTTTTAACCACGAGCTGGTCTTTGGTGTTTCGGTAAAAAACCTGTCCAAGGCGGAGAGGTTGATGTTCGGAGATTCCCTCATGACCCACGCCATGATCCTCACTGCCATTACAGACAAGGTAGGAAGGCACACACAGAATACACACACACTTCTCACCTCATGTGCTTGTAAGGCCTCGCGCCTACTTACTGTAAACTCTGGTAAATATAGGTTTCACACACAGTCTGTCAGATCTGTCTGTGCATCAAAGGGCTCACTGCGTATTTACGCTGCTTTAATCGGCAGCAGTTTCTCACATCACTGTCGATTCCCCTTCTGTAACTAAGGCCAGCTGTCGGGACACTCACCCTCACACTACTTCATGTCATTCCCGCATCTCTCTGCTTGTCTCCGTCTGTCTTTCTCTCTCTCTGTCTGTCTCTGTCTCTGACTCTCTTGCTCTGCCTGTCTCTGTCTCTCCCTCACTCTGTCTTTCAGGAGGATGAAGGAAAGGGTGGCTATGAGAAGTGGAGAGTGGAGAACTCTTGGGGAGATGACCGTGGGAACAAAGGTGAGCACACACACTTCTATCCTGGTGAGGTATTGCTGTTTCCTTTTGAACAGGCCTGTTTCTGGTCCCCTCTCTAAGACATTGCCACAGTGTCCCGGGACTGATCTCTACTGTTCTTGTTTGTATCACTTGAATTAAGGAGAGGATTATTTGGTTGCTGCCTCATGAACTTATAATTGGCTTTGTCCAGTTAACACTCACACACATGTGCACACAAGGGATTAAATGAGGGAACGGCTCCCGGATTTACCGACTACCTCTCCTCCCTTTTCTCATTGGTGATGTTGACGCGTTCCCGGGAATCTTATCTTAAATCGAAACTTGCATCGCAACTACTTCTACTAATAGCCTGCTGCCCAGTGTCCCCAGCAAGCTGCAATGAGACGGTCATTTGATTGGATCTCAAAATATTTCCAGCACTACAACTTCTAGCTTGACACAACCAATATGGCGGACCCATCTGTTTCGGCAGAATTTCACAAAAATCAATGTTAAATCCAAATTTAAAGGCTGCTTCCTTTGCGGAATAGATGGGACCAGTGCTGAATCCACGCACATCAGCTGCTGTCTTGGCCAATAATTAGGCTACAGTAAACTTCTCTGATCACCTTATAGTCTGACATGCTGCATCTACACTAGGGATTAGTATGAAATGCACTAAATTGTACAGCGCATTACAGTGCGTTTCTTTTCTAATTGATTACCATGCCACTCACACAAGCACGCACACACACACACACATATAAGTTCACTTGCAAAACGTGCATATAAGCCCCCACCCTGTGCCTGTGTTTCTTAAAGCCTGCATCGTCCAGGGACACATTGCATTAACTTGGTGTCGAGGATGAGAAAATGCATTAGAAACGTTAACTGTCAACTTGGACCGGACTGTGGACTGGAGCTTCACTGGCCACGCAGTTTTTTACCTGCTTTTTACTGTTGTAGAGCTAGCAGGTTACACTTCTCAACAGCCATTTTAATGTTATATCCATTCTGAACATTTTGTAACGTGAGATGTATGTTTAAACGTGAGATGTATGTTTAATTGCACTCCAGTTAGGCTGTTTTTTAGAGCAGGGAACTTTGCCTATGTGTAGAAATATTGACCAAACGATGGCTCTACAGAGAGGAGTGCTGCTGCCTGACGGTCACACTAGGAAGCTCCGTCTCCTGGGCAGGTAGACAACGCTAGACACACATGACTCATACCGGTGATCACGTCTTCAGTTCACCATGTCACATCGCTTATTCAGACCGTGAATATCTGTTGAATATCCATTATCTTTAACTTAATTAAAAAAAAACACTTTCAAACTACATGAAGTGCTATTGAAATTATATTAATACACCACCACAGTAGCGCTATGCTGCTATAAATGTAATTTCCAGTTGTGATGTCGGGACGGACATTATTGTAAAACATATCTAACTCGGGGTAACTCCGCCCCCCCCCCCCCCCCCCCCCCGGGCCAGCTACTAAACGTTGGCGACAACCTATTTTAGTCTCAACAACAATATGCATTATTATTATTTTGAGGTCATTATACAATAATTAAAACATACTTAAGAATGTATTCCATATCTGCCAAGAGATGCCACTTAATTCTACACATTGTACCTTTAATATCTCTTAACAATATATATCAGAATGTGGTATGTTTTCTTGTAATTCAATAAATAAATAAATAGTCTATATAAAATCACCACATGGTAAAGCCTATTTTTGTATACTCCTGTGTGATGAAATACTTGACAAATGAAAAGTACTGAGTATTTTCTGATTTTACTAATCACTTTACTCTAATGCAACCTTTAAAACCAGGAAAAGACAACACTTATGCCATATCACGATATTACGATATCCAAAATCTAAAACGACATCTATTCTTATATGACAATATAGATTTATTATCAATATATTGCCCAACCCTAATTCAAAACCGATAAACGATCATATTGAATTATTGCCCAGCCCTAGGTGTACTCCACTAGTCTACATGGTGATAATGGATTGCACAAAATACTCTTGGCAGTTTTGGCTCGCATATCCATGCCATCATTGTGTCACCTTCTTTGTGGAAGCCATACGAGTTTGATGAAGCTGTGGAACTCTCCTTTTAACTCCCAGTATCATCTTTTTGAAGATGAAAACAACAACCCTTCATCGAAAGAGAAATCTTTCGATGAACCTTTCTCATATCTTGTGTAGCTGTATGACGGCAATATATTTTTGCCTTCATCATCTGAGCACCATTAACTAAGCAGCCTTGGAATGTGTGCATTGTATTGTGCGCGTGTTGTGATCTCATTAAACTATTTGAGAGGTTTGAGTTTGCACCATGCAAGCCTTGATGAGATGATGAAAGTCATGTTGAAAACGGCTACAGCAGTACCAGTATAACCTCATCACAGTTCTCTTCGCTGTGCCAGCGAATTTGCACTGATCTTCTGATTACAGGAGTTATTTATATCCAGCAGGGATTGTTCTGAACTGAAATGAACATTGGTTCACTTTGTCTGTGATTAGTTCTTTAATTTGCCAGGTGAAAGATACTTGTATGGTCTTGGACATTTTACTAACTCGTTAAGAACTCATTGGACCCGTGTCCGCCATAGACCTCACTGTCTATTCAAAGTTTGCATTCATTCATACATAAATTCACATTATAAACGCTTCTCCTCTGGTCTCGCCTTCCTTCGCCTCTCTCCATACACTTCCATTTCTCAGAGCTTGACAATCAGCTTGGCATTCCACAGCAGATCACAGCAACACAGACCATTTTGGTCCAGCCATGTTGTTTGGCAATGAAAACACACACACGCTGCCTCACATACATACGTACACTCACTCATTCACTCACACTGTTCAGCCTGAAGGACATGCGTTTCACACGCATCACATTCCATAAACACTGGTGGATGGACAGGGGAGGTTGGGGCCTCAAGTCCATCGGTGGCCAAGTGAATAACGTTTGTTAAAACAAAAGTCTGAGGAGCCCTCGGGGCTCCAGGGTTGTTCAGTTGGACAGTGCCAGGCCCTGCGGGGGGGGCACTTGAGATGCCCTTTGAGAGATAAGAAAAATAGAGTAAATACCACGCATGGATGGACAGATAAAGGGGTAAAGATAACCCAGGAAAGAAGTAGTCTGGAGACGGAGTCCTACTGCGGGCCAGATGAGATGCCAATAATAGCTCGTAGCTCTACTGTGTCTCTCCGGCCTCTTGCCTCCAAGCTCAAACTTTTATTCTGTTTTAGATAAATATTATGCAGCAGGCACTGAACGTCTTTAGTTCCATTTTAACAGCAGGATTTATAGGCCCGACGTGGCCCCTTGTAACACGTGTCATGGGTTTCTTTGTAATCTTTCTCCATGAGCTTTGACACGGTGAAAAGTATTTTATTGACACACTTCATTGTTCTCTCATGCTGTACTACTGTAGAAAATATGTGTTGGCAGTAAGTATTTAATCATGCCTGAGATGAGGAGTTTTTATTTATTTCTTAACTGATCTTTTTACAAGAGCTGATTCATTGGATTTATCATATACCATGACAATTATCTTAGCCCAATATGGAGGGTCTTTAGTGGATCAAAACAAGATGGCTGCTTCGTATTGCCTCTCTTCAATGGCCCGGTCAAAGACGGTCAGTCTAGCTTGAATAACAAATAATGAGGTTTTTTTTACTCGCACACGGACGCCCACTTCCGTGCCACCCAACTTGCAGGTTCCAGGAAGAACACGGGTGCATGCGGATGTGCACACGCCAAACGAGCACACACAGACACACACGATTCAGCATGATTTCTTAGCAATAGTCTCTTAGAAACACACACAGACAGACCCTTCTTGTAAGGTTTTGAGCTGCGGTTCTTGTGGTTGCCTGGAGGTTGTTGATTGAAGGCAACTTGTCAGCAGGAGAGATGCTCCCCTTTTCCTCGGCCCTGAGGCCTCAAACTGAGGAGAGAAGACGGAAAATGAGACGGGAGAACAGAGAGACATACAATCATACCATAGTTGTGTATAAGAACAAGCGCCAAACAGGAAGTGGCTCTATATTGGTGGACTTCCTGGATACTCGATAACAAACGTGGTGATCCGTGTTACTTCAATATTTCTCCTATTCGTCCGGCGTTGCTAGAGTACACTTTGACCTTCAACTTCTCTCTGATTAAACGTTAAATTTCTCTCTGATTAAAGCGGATGTCTTATGTCGAAGTAAGGGTGGAGCGCAAGAGTCAAGACATGCATTGGGTCGGGTAGATGTCAAAGAAATATCAGGGCTGTTGGTCCACTCCCATCCCCTCGTTTTGCCTGTTGGAACAATGAGTTTCAGATACCCATGTGCTGATAAGGGCAATACAGTCATGCTCAACATGTATACCAACAGCCCATGAGTATTTTGAACATGGATTGCTTGGGAAAGCTTGCTTAGCTTTGCACCTCTTGTTGGAAAAGTGCACTGGAAAGCATCCCTACAGAATATACTTCTGAGACAGGAAATGAGTCCTTATAGTTTATAGTTATGTGTTGAACTGGACCTTGAGGTCGAGTAAAACATACGGAAGAAATGTCATAATCTATTTGTGTTGGAGTCACATACCAAGTTAATTTACCATATGTGATCTTCCGCCAAGCACTTAATCAGAGAGGACTTCTCCTACGCCTGCGTCCTTCTTGAACCCGGTCGTTCCTGCGGTCATTGCGGCTCCATTACACGCGGAGAGACGTTTTGTTCTAGTTTGCCATAGACAGACCTCTGGGATGCACACCAAGCAGGGTTATTAAAGTGAGCCTAACTGTATTTGAAAGGGGGAACGAATTACATGTTCTTGGCTCAGGAAATGTAACTGGACTCATCCGGAGTTGCATTTGTCACCTGTATACATGCTGTTGTTAATATTCTGTTAATACGATCATTGTTTAGTCTCTCTTGCTCGCTCGCTCTTGCTCGCTCTCTCTCGCTCGCGTTGCTGAAAGTGGAGAATCGCCAGAGATTAAATTGTGTGAGCTTTGCAAAGCGGTCAGCCAAAACAAGCAGTCTGTCGCCACATCCTAGACTCTCCTCAATTCAGGTCACCAAGTGCTAAAACCCCCCTGTTCACCTATGCAGGAACAGGATTTGCCATCTGACACATGACGTGCGCCCTTCACTTCGGTGACGACACAAGCAAACGACCATCGCTGCTCCACTCTGTCTCAACCCATTGTCTCTCTACCTCTCTAGGTTACCTGATCATGACCGATGAATGGTTCTCCGAGTACGTGTACGAGGTGGTGGTGGACAAGAAGTACGTCTCCTCTGAGGTCTTGGAAGTGATGGAGCAGGCGGCCATCGTGCTTCCCGCCTGGGACCCCATGGGAGCCTTGGCGTAACCATGGAAACCCCCCCCCCCCCCGGTCCAATCGACTGGTTTTACTTCCTTAATGATAGCCCCCTCCGACCCACCCACCCACTCGACTCTCCAACTGCCTGCCTTCTACCCAATGACCTGTTCTTTTAGATAAAATAAAGTTTTTGTTTTCTTTTTTACTTGACTTCCTTGTTGGGGTTCTTTGTCATTAGTTGGATAATACAGTGACACACACACACCCCTTGTAATGCTTCACCATGAAGAATTATCTCGAGTGGTTTATGAGCAGGTGAACAATGGGTCTTGGTGAATAGTTAAGGCCAGTTTAGTATTTAAACAGGATGGTTGTTTAATGTCTTTAACAACACTGATTCCAATGTAATGATGTAATGCGTAGTTTACACTATACACATATAACCATGGTTCACTACTCCTCGCCAGCACCGTGGGTCGGCCAGAACCAGTGATGCCTCATCAACTGTCCTTATGTTTGTTTTTAAATACATTATATTGGTCACTCCCTATAGGCAATCGCTCAAGGCAGGAAAGACCTTATCTTCGCTCTCCCTTCCTGTCTACAGCGCTGCTCAACCGCTGTACACTGTGGCCCTAGCAGGTTTCATGATCTCATGTACTGTGCTGTCTTTTGTAGCTTGTGTAATATGCAATGATTCCTCAGACGTCACAACTGTACCCCTTCTTAAAACACTTGTGGAGGAACAACTAACCTTTTAAACTTTCAGCAGTTGTCCTCTCGGGCGAGAGTTTTTAACTGCTCACCCTGGCATTTGGCAGCGCTCCTCTGAGAGCAGGAATTGCTGGCTCAGCATCCAGAAGCTGCTAATTAGTTTGGGGGGGGGGGTGTCATATACAGACAGACACATAGGGGTGAATGAAGGGTGAAGGACAAGTCCCCTTTAGGTGAGTGTATTGGAGAGCAGGTTTCACAATAGAAATGTTAAAAGGTCTAGCTTAGTGCATTGCAATGTCTTGGGGACTTTTGAATGTGTGCATGATGAGTAATACGTTCTCATAATTCCTACAGTAACCAACGAGCTGAATATGAGATCTGTGTTAATATGATTGCCTGGATAAGTGGCACCATGTGATGATGAGGCAGGCTGGGGAAGAATAGGTGAGTACAGCTGCACCCCCTATATCTCCCCCGGCTGTCATTAGGAAGGGATTTGCTACATTCGCAAACATCACGCTTGCTATTTTTCTAATAGAGTACTGCTTCATACTGCTTGCGCATTTCTGCACAAACTGTAATGCTCTTTCATTTTAAAAATCAATATACTCCATATACTACATATTCTTTAGATGTTTTACATATTGTGTTCTTATGGTAAATGTTTTTATTTTATATTTCTGTTCCTTACGAAATCCTTGTACAGTGTCAAAGCAGTACTCTCATTAGAAAATAGCCGAGCGTAAAGGTTCCCCTTTAAATGTGCTACCTTACCTCCATAGTCTGCCTGGTTACTTGGACTAATCCTCAGGAGAACCGCTGAGATCATACACTTTTACAAATGTTTTCTTTGGTACATGCATTACATGTGTCTTGTGCTCATTGGCTCCTTTACTTCTCATACGTTTTTATAATCATTGTCCACTTTAGCTGTGCCATATTTTGTCAATTCCTTAACCCTTTCTCCCCTCATCCATTTGGTGTGTCCCTACTAACATGTGTGGCACCAAAGATTATTAGAAGAAAAGTTCAAAAGCTTATTGAGGCCAGAGGCTTGCTACTGAAAAGTCAAAAAGAGGACAAAAAACAATGGGCACCTGAACAGTGAAGTAAAAATTGGGAAAGGAGATGACAGATTAGTAGTTGACCTCAGATTAATTTGGTTTTAGGGGACAAAATCCCTTCTGGGTTTCTCATCTCTTCACAGATTAGTAAGTGTGAATCACAATTTTTACAATCCCTTTTATTTTGTTCTATTCCCATAAAAAACCTCTTTTGTCCTATGTTATACTTTTATATGCATACTTTTAGTTAAATAAACAATTATAATAAATGTACAATAGTGTACCAGCCTGCTGGCATCTTATTAACAAATCAACGCACACACACACACACACACACTACGCTAGGTGGCCTTGACTTTCATTCCCAGAACCCCCTATGTCTTTATTATAAGACATATTATTAAATTGTGCGAATTTTCAAATTACAGGCACAGCAGTCTCAGGTGAAGCTGCTATTTAGTGAGTTACCCATGTCCATTAGGCTTTCAGTTTCACTCTCATTTGATTAGCCATGCAATTATCCATAATTAGCACAAATCAAAATATTCTCCCACACAACCAAATTAATTTGTTTGGTAACACTTTATAATAATGTTCAGTCATAAACACATTCACATGGTCATAAACACATTCATAAGCCTCTAGTTAATGATGAATCATAACAAAACATTAATATACATTTGTAGATGAATTAGATTAATATTTTAGAATTGTAGATTAATAACTGTTAAAATGTTAAAGGTCCCCTATTTCACCACCAGGTGTGATGTTGATTAGCCATTACAAGCCATATCAAAATCTACCCTCTAGTGACATCACAAGTGGGAGCGTCCACCCAGATGTATGATGGATAGATCAGCCTGTGGATAGATCAGACTGGATGGATAGATCAGACTGTACCAACCAGTTGGTACAGTCCACTGGATAGGCTGGTAGGCTGATCAGCACTTATTCAGCATCTACACATGTATATTCATTTTGTTAATATTTAGTTCATCATTACTTAAAGGCTTATAAATGACTTATGACTGAACGTTATTATAAAGTGTTGTGTACATTTGTTTTGTGTACTATATGACCTGTGGATTTCTCTAATATTCCCTTTAAGAGCATTCACTAGCTGTGAAATATCCCGCTGTGATTCCCACTACCTGATACATAGCCTGTACAGAGTCAGGGGGGGGGGGGTCCAGATATAAAATAAACCACAACGGGAAACCTTTGCACCGGTGTGACAAGATGAATCAGCCAAACTCTGCCTCACCTTGGGGCGTTGTTTAAAAAACACAGGGGGTAGAACCATTATTTCCTTCCACCTGCACACACTCAAGTCGTCGTTTTCTAAATGATTAAGTGAGTGTGTTTGGTGTGTAACAGTATGTCAATGTACCAGCACTCAAATATGCAACCAGGCACACATACACAGTGTTTTTGAAAATGTGTTTGGTTTGAAGTGTTTGTGTGCGTGTGCGTGTGTGTGCGTGTGTGTGTGTGTGTGTGTGTGTGTGTGTGTGTGTGTGTGTGAGAGTGAGTGAGTGAGTGAGTGAAAGATGTAATAAGGATTAACCCAGTACTCCAGCGGAGCCTGATTACATTCATCCCTCACACATGCTGGCTTTCAGCAAGAATGAGAAAGTGGAATGTTGTGCGTGTGTGCGTGTGTGCGTGCGTGCGTGCGTGCGTGCGTATCAATTATTGTGTACGGATGCCAAACGCAATATTAGACTATGCTTTTGATCTCCACTTAAGGGTTCAACCACCTTCACCTTTGATGTTCTCATCTTATCATTCAGCATTGACCCATTTTACAGGCTGCCAAACACCCAAGTGTACGCACGCGCACACACACACACACGCTCAGTGTTACAGGTTCGTTCTGAGCGTACTGAGTGAGAGGCTACTTGTACCACTTGGCTTTGGGCCTGTGGCCCGGCAGGTTGGCTCTAAACGGGTTTGTTAAAGCAGGGGGAAGAGAGGCCTCACTAATCTTGTCCACCTATTTCACCTGATCTGTCTGTCTGTCCATCCATCCACATTTCTCTCTCTCTCTCTCTCTCTCTCTCTCTCTCTCTCTCTCTCTCTCTCTCTCTCTCTCTCTCTCTCTCTCTCTCTCTCTCTCTATATATATATATATATACCTCTCTCTGCTCTCTCTCTCTCCACTCTTCCACCCTCTTATAAATATGCGTCAACCAGTAGTGGATTAGCAAAGAACCTACCCCTTGCTAAAGCTGTGTGTGTGTGTGTGTGTGTGTGTGTGTGTGTGTGTGTGTGCGTGTGCGTGTATGTCATGCATACACACACACAGCAAGGCAGACCAACCTGTTGTAAGCCCAGGCATGCGCGTTTTGTGTGATTGTGTTTCAGCAATGTCAAAATAGGTACATTTCTGGTCGCTGCTGGACAACCCGAGGCGAGCCGTTCTGGGGACCAACGAGGCTTTCTTGATAGATCAATCAAGGTAAGACCAAACCTTACTACAGTCTGTCTTCTTTATTTGAACATTTACCACCGCCTCCTCTATCTGTGTCACCCCATCCATTAATGGCTAGATTCCTCCATTCATGTGCTCACACACTGTTAGTAGTCTTTCACGCTGATGAAGATTAGCTGCCTTGACCTGCTGCAGTTGGACCTGGTTGACACGCACTGGGATTCATTTTCAGATTTTCAATGATTTCCAAGACAATAATTCTGAAACTTTGGGTCGGGTTAATATAAATGATACAAGCACTGGGTTAAAAGAGGTGTGATTCATGTTGTTGAATGAAAGCTTAATTGCTAATTATGTTATTAGCCTATCCAGTGATTGATTGATTTATTTCAATGGCTTCATGTCCAAATGTGCGACCATGGCCATTCAGATGCTTTTTATGAAAACCACTGAAAAAAATATTGAATTGCAAACTGTCCGGGAACAAGTATGCCTCATTCACGTTAGAGGAATTTGTATGGAAAGGTTTCAGAAATGGAAACATATTTACAATTAGACACTAACATATTGATATAAATGGCAAGTATAGTGGATGCATGTCTGTCTTTCTGCAATGGATTTCAGCTGTGAAATCACTTCATGTTGGATCTCTCTGAATAACAGTCTTGCATGCCTGTGGATTCTGTCGCATTTTTTTCAGTTTATGGCTTAACTATTTGTAACCATCAAAATACCTGAAAAATACTCCCTCTCCACACACACACACACACACACACACACGTCGCACACACACTTACACACACATCACACACACACACTTGTCACACACACACACATGCGCGCGCGTCTCACACACACAAACATATCACACACACACACGCACACGCATACGCATGTCACACACACACATCGCACACACACACATGCGCGAGCGTCTCACACACACACACTTGTCACACACACACACACACACACACACACACGTCTCACACACACACACACACACACACAAACATTTGTCACACAAGCATGTCACACACACACATACACAAACACACACACACACAATACTATCAGGGTTGTCCTGTGATAAGCAGCTGGTGATTGTATTCCTAATGTGATGGGATAAACTAGTTATATGAACTAAAGTAGTTCATGTAGAGTTTAGGTAAGAAATAAGAGGTGGAAAGAAGAAGCTTCCCTGCCAAGTTTTTATATTTTATGACCTTAGGAAAAGACTATCAGTGTTAACCACTGACATTAGACATGAAAGAAGCAGATCAATGACAAAGTACTAAATACCTTTCAATTCAGTTATCTCCATAGACAAATTGTCTTCAAACATTTTATTTTTTATTTAGATGGTACACAAGAGGCATAATATTTGTGTATGCTTTTTCTCAAAGACAGAAAAAAAAGAAATACAAATGGGAGAGACAGAGAGGAGAGAGAGAGTGTGATAGAGAGAGAAAATAAAAGAGCAGAGAGAATGCACCAGATTTGGATTAGTCAAAGTGGTTGTAAATCTGAGGATTTAATTGTCACCAGCTGAACCTTTCTTTCTCTTCCTTTCTCTCTCTCTCTCTCTCTCTCTCTGTACATTGCTTCATCTATCCATCATTTTTCTCTTTCCCTTTTTCCTGTAAACCCAAGGAGGTCTCTTATCACCGATCGATGTTCAGTCTAATTATAGTATAATTCCAATTTGCTGCGTGCATCTGCTGCTGGTGCCTGCTGTGCATCACTCATCAAATCTCTCTTACTAAAACACACACGATTGAGATCCTCTTAAAAATTAGACAATTAACAAATGGAAGGGAATAAACGTCAAAACGTTTTTTTTAATCATGACACTTTTATAGAAAACTGGCCTCGGTGCAATCCACAGTTTAAAGCTAACTGCTTAAAGATCACGTACTCACTTCATCCATATTTACCGACCATTTTGAAAATCTCGAAATCCTCAGTTTTGTTTTTGGAATAATGTTTCACTTGCACAGATGCATATGCTTAAGTCTAACCCTACCCTGATGTCCCTAGAGTTGAGGGAGACTTTTGTGAACAGAAACAATGGGATGAGAAATGTGGTCTTTATTTATTAAATCAAGACTGCATGTGTGCTGTGCTGTGCTATGCATGTCTCCAAGCCACGGCAGTGTACCCTCTCCCCCCGGCTGGTTTCTCAGAACCAGGGAGTATTGCAAAACAAACGTAGTAGACGTTTCAAACTAAGGAAAAAAGAGTAAAACAGGTAAATGACAGACAAGAGTACAGCAACCACAATTTATGGCTTTATCTACATGTGTGTGTGTGTGTGTGTGTGTGTGTGTTCATGTTTAGTGTTTTTGGACTACTCCCCACCCCATAATATTCCTTACATCTCTCATCGCTGCTTGCTACTGTCTTTGAAACAGCGGGGCAGCAGTAACATCAATTTAAAGTGTTGTTTATTATTTATTAAACACTGTCAAAAAATTACAGACGTTAACCAGTAAGGTTACGGGTTAATTAACCAGTAAGGTTACGGGTTAATTAACCAGTAAGGTTACGGGTTAATTAACCAGTAAGCTTACGGGTTAATTAACCAGTAAGCTTACGGGTTAATTAACCAGTAAGGTTACGGGTTAATTAACCAGTGAGGTTACGGGTAGTGGGACTTCAGGCAACGTGGGTTGACCATCAACCCACACACTGCTTACTGACTGTGGACATTGTGTGTGGACACGTTACTGTGCTATCTATGTAAATCTCGCCTCTTGGAAAGAGAAAAGCCAGCTCTCTGTCATACATCTAAACGCTAAGCCCTCGCTCCTCCTCCTCCTCCTCCTCCTCCTCCTCCTCCTCCTCCTCCTCCTCCTCCTCCTCCTCCTCCACATTTCCCTCCTGTACAAGGAGGAGGATATGGGGGGGTTAACAGCTGTTTTTTCAGATGTAACAGGGTCTCTCTCTCTCTCTCTCTCTCGCTCTCTCTCTCTCTCTCTCTCTCTCTCTCTCTCTCTCTCTGGCACCCCTAATGCATCAAACGCTTTCCTTCTCCCACGTCCGCTCATGCTGTTTGTCTTTCAATTAGCCGGGGCCTCAGACAGGCCTGACGTCAGTCTGCCGTAGGAAATGGTGGCTCGACACGGACACATTCATTAAGTCGTAAGCAGCGCGCGCGCGAGAGAAAACAAAAACACCGGGTGCATTAAATTGAATAGACCGCGTAGATCAAAAAGAAAAGCGTGCAGAGGAACGTCAAAAGCACTAACGATAGCAGTTTCGGCGAAGCCCTCGTTTGGTTCCCAGCCGATTTATTTAGCTGTTGCAGCTTCACTTCTTTTAGTTTTGTTTATGGAACCAAAGAACACAGGGCATTGGTCCCTAAGTGGATAAATATCATTTTCCTTTTCAATCTGTCTGCACTTGGGTTCCTATCTGCACATCCTGCATCAGTCATTTCCGACACACCGCCTTGTGTGTATGTCTATCGCTGCCCTCCCGGGTCGCCTGTAATGAAGAGACACCGCTCTCAAACTTTCTTCTTATTTATCTTGTTTTACTTGTACTACATTCGTAATGGGCTAAATATTATTGTGGTCTTATCTTCTTCCTTGTTCGTTCTTCTGGCCTGGTTCCCGCAGAGCGCGGGTGAGTGAGAGCATTTGTGTTAGCCAATGGAGGCGCATTTGAGGATTAAACCTGTCAGAACCGACGTCCAAAACTCTCCAGAAAAGCACATGAGCCCTGCCAAATCGGACACTGATAAGCACGTTATTTTTTTTTTTTCCCGAAGTCCCCCCCCTCCCGGCAGGATAAATGTGTGTGTATCTTTCCACGTGTGTGAACCAAGGTTCAAAAATATGCAGTGCACCTCGAATGAGTTGTGGACTGTTTGAACTCTGAGTTGGTGGTTCATCCTCCAGGGCACAAACATTTTTGTAAGGAAGAAATACAACTTTTCTACACGAGGCAACACTGGCAGAAAACCCCCGCGTTTCATTAAAACTACTTTTTGCACATTCTCTTCCCAGAGTCGGATACATTTTAATGCAACTCGTTACAGTACACTAAACTTACTTCCCTCCTTACAGCATATTAGACTGCTGCCCTCGGCCAAACTCGTTCAAGCGCTTAATAAATGAAGGTTTCTATCTTCACCAAGCCAGTCTGTCAGCTTCAAATTGCCACTAGGCATAAACATATACTTCTCATGGATGTTGTATTCATTAAAAGGGCAACAAGTGTGAACAAGAAAATAAAATATGGTGAATTTTCCGGTGACTTGACAGAGGATAAATGAGAATCAGAGAAGTGGAGAAAAGCAGGAGGGGGGGGGGGGGGGGGGGGGACAGGATTGCAGAAGAGATAAAGAGCATTGTGAGAAATTACCCTCCCTAAGAAGAAAGGACGAGCGAGAGGATAAAAGATTGCACGCGTGTGTGTGTGTGTGTGTGTGAGAGAGAGAGAGAGAGAGAGAGAGAGAGAGAGAGAGAGAGAGAGAGAGAGAGAGAGAGAGAGAGAGAGAGAGAGAGAGAGAGAGAGAGAGAGAGAGAGAGAGAGAGAGAGAGACTGGCAGGGTTAAAATAGTGGCTGTGCTTAACTGTGTGTACACGCTTGCATTTGTGATTGTGTGTGTGTGTGTGTGTGTGTGCGCATGCATGCGGATGTATACGTGTGAGTGTGTGAACGTGTGCGCACATTGCATCAAGGAGCATGCATGTATGTGTGTGACAGGGAGGGAGGGAGAGAGAGACAGAGAGAGAGAGAGAGAGACAGAGAGAGAGAGAGACAGACAGACAGACAGACAGAGAGACAGACAGAGAGAGAGAGAAAGAGAGACAGACAGAGAGAGAGAGAGACAGACAGACAGACAGAGAGAGAGAGAGAGAGAGAGAGAGAGAGAGAGAGAGAGAGATGAGAGAGAGGTTTAGTAGCTGCTTGGGCAAACACAGTGTCCTGATGTGGTGGCGCATGCTGTTGCTCCAGCAAGTTGTTACAACATCCCAGGATCCGTTAAGTTTGTGCTAGGACCCGGCTGTGTGTTGTTGTAGCCGCCGCCGTAGGGGCAGCCCAGCATATCTGACGGCTACCTGCCTTCACCATCGCTTTCATCTCAGGTAACGTATCACATGTCCTTTCCCTTTGTGTATGCGTGTGTGTCGATAAAGTAAATCCTGCAAAGTATACGACCGAATGCTTTTTTGTCTCATTCAGTTTCTGTTTTGTCGTTAAATCTCCAAGGCAATTTGATAACCATCAGCATGCCCTGTCGTTAAAAACATTAGTGATTCTCACTTCCTGCATTTAGAGAAAATGTCATGTGTTTGATCTTCCCCCCCCCCATCTTTTATTGTTACTTTTCCATTCTTATCTCACCAGTAAGTCTGGGAATGTCTTCTAATGCTCAGTCTCTTCGTTAAAGCTTTTCTAGTAGCCGATATCAACGGTGACCACTACCAGAAAGGACAATATTAGATTTACCACTTTAGTCTAACTTTTTAATTCGGTGTTTTTTTTAAAGAAAATACTATCTTTATTTTGGTGTGTATGTATTTGTGTGTTTTTATGTGTTACTATGATGAACCAACGGTTAACCAGGAGTCACATAACATAGTATTTCCTCACGCCATAAATGTGAATATTTGTCTCCCATGGTCTGCTGCGGCTGATCTGTAGCATGCGCACGGGAATCAGGAGTTTCTCCCTGCCGCTTCATTATCTTGTTTCCGTGACTGTAATGAAATAACTTCCAACACTTTTCTGTAAAAAAAAAAAAGTCACTTCTTTTAAACAAGGTCGAAGAAGACATTTTGTTGTAGTCAGGTGAAATTCACTTTTAGAAAGCATTTTAATTAAAATGTGTTTTACAGGAAGAAGCTGGCTGTCCAAATGTATCCTTCTCAAATAGGAAGAATGAGCAGCCATAAAAAAAGAGAAACTGCTTTGCAGTAGGACGTAGAATTAGCCGAAAGGTTAATGTTGTGTAAGTGAAGGCTGTGTGTAGCGGCGGTTTGTTTCTGCTGGACAGGCCAGGTTGAGAATGGCCTCATTGGACAGGGCTGTTGGGTTTGATGGATGTGTGCGCTGTGTAACTGCGGCAGTGTCGTGCTCAAGTTCTGGACAATCATTTTGAATTAGGACCCTCCCTACACTCCGGCGTTATATTACTAATTTCAGCCACACGAATACAAACAAGCCTGTTTAATGTTTTTTCTTGGCGAGCGTTTGAAAATGTTCATTATAATAATCAGTGGAATTCATTTTTGAGTGATTGGAGAGAAATGTTCTCCAATGCTGTTGCTTATATTGGTCACATGACAAGCGTGTCTGGCTTTTCTGTTGAACCAGTACTTTGAAGCTGGGTGCCAACACTGATTTTGTCCATTTATCAATTAGGTAATATCGTTGATGTATTAACCTGTACTGTTGTAACTGTGTAATATTGAATTATATAATTATATTATGGTAATAGCCCGGAAAACATTCAATACAAACAACTAGGAGTATTTTATAGAGCTCGGTTTTCTTATGAACAATGATAGAATAAAAGGATTTTTACTCTGTTGTCTATTGAGTAGAGAATAGTTGGGTCTTTGTAATAGTTGAAATTCCATCCTAATAAATGTAAAAAATAAATAAATAAGAACAATGAAAAAATTGTAAATTAAAATTTGTAAATTAGTAAAATTAGGAACAATGTTTATTTTGTTGCTGGCATGTCCAGTTCTAATAATAAAAATGATTATAATAGTTAGAATATTTGTTCATAACATTTTTATATATGCATATTCAATACATTCTCTTTTTCAAGATATGCAATATTATAATAATATATAATATCTATGCCATTTGGTGGTTATGTCTTACAATGCTGTGAGTGCATACATTTCATAGCATAGGAACCACAGGAGTCAAACTCTAACCCTGGCAGTTTTAATGCCAATCGAGCCTTCATGCTGAGCAAGCTAGCCCTAAATGTGAGGGCTAATAGCCCTCAATAATACTGTATGTTCATATATACATCTATGTCACAAGCAAACACTTTGGCCTCATGAAAAATAACTCTTGTATCCTGTTATTTGAAAAGTACATAGTACAACCTAAGCTTGAACAAATATTTAGAGAGTATGGAAAGAAGTGGAGCTGGGTGGTGACATCTGAGTTGTCACTCTGAGCACTGTGTTTGATTGCTCTGCTTCTCTGTGTTTCAGCCGTGCGTAAAAGGAGCAGGTGGTGGAGAGCCTCCGAGAGCCTCTCTCCTACTAACGTCCCTGCTGGTCAATGCGCGCTTCTCGGCGGCTGTGGACTCTCTTTGTGTGGACACGGTTGTGACGTCTCACCGTCTCCACCTTCGTGGTCTCGCTTTAGCCCCCGTGCATCAAATCGCCCATCGGCTCGGTTGCCCCCTGTCTCTGCACCGGTGTTGAGACTGAGATCTGCTCTCCTCCTCCCTTCTCCCTCTGTCCCCCCCCGATGGGCACCAAAGCAGACAGCCTCACCATATACCCTTCTCCTTCACTGCTGAGCATCTCCCAGTGCCCTTAACCGCCAGATTAAGATCCCCCCCCCCGCCCCCTACACCAGGAACATCACCATGGAGACCAAAGAAATGATGATGTCGCCAACGACGATGAAAATGGACGGAGGGAGCGAGAAGGACGAGGAAGAGAAGGACAAAAGGAGGGCGGAAGAGGAGGACAAGAAGAAGGCGGAGGAGGACGAGGAGAACGGCCGGCTGATGCTGGCCGACGGCCTGGTGGAGAAAGTACCCAAGGCGCTGGGCTTGGCGCCCGGCCTGCGGGTGTCCAACGGCTCCACCACTCCCCAGAGCCCCAGTGAGACCACCGGGGCACCTGGGGCAGACTCCGGGGTCACAGCCTCTGGCTCCGGGGGGGGCGCCTCCGCCGCCGGGACCACCGTTGTGCTGGGTGGGGGTCTCAGGACTCTGGTGGTGCAGCAGATGAGCCTGGAGCGACCCCGGGAGACATGGAGCAAGAAGATGGACTTCCTGCTGTCGGTGATCGGCTATGCCGTGGACCTCGGCAACGTCTGGCGCTTCCCCTACATCTGTTACCAGAATGGAGGAGGTGAGTGGCCTTTTGGACCTGCCCTTAGATGGATGAGGGCAATAGAGCAGAGGGGGGGGGGGGGGGGGGTTTGGTCTGTGTTTTTGTTGAGTGGTGGTTAAACAGTTCCTACAATTCAAAGCTAGGGGAATAATCATAAAAAATTGGATTTATAGAGCACTTTTCATTAGATGCTCAATAAAAAGCTCAAAGACGCTTTACAATAGAAATCTAGGAGGCCAAAAGAATATGGCACATAAGAAAAATGATATATATATATATTATATATATATATAGATATATATATATGTATATGTATATATATATATATATATATATATATATATATATATATATATATATGTATATATATATATATATATATATATATATATGTATATATATATGTATATATATATATATATATATATATGTATATATACATCTTAGATTATAGGGACCACATATTCACCATTAACTAATTGCTAAGATCGTAATTGATGTACAACAACTTCCTTAATTACTATCAATAAGCAGTAATTAGGAGGTTATTGAGGGAAAACTCTAATATTAAAGTGAATGGCAACAAGTAGTTGTAGAATATGGTCATGCAGAATAATGCATTAATAAGTGCTTTATAATGACTAATAAAGAGCCAATATGCGTGCTTATACATATATATATATATATATCTATATAGATATAGATATAGATATATATATATATATATAGATATATATATAGATATATATATATATATGCGCTCACACACACATATAAACAGATACACTTGTAGTGCCTATTGGGAGGGGAGGGGGAGAAGGGGGCGGGTGGGGGCACTAGGCCAGATTAAAAGCAACAGGTGGGTTTTGAGTCCAGTCTTGAATGCGAAGGTGGTTTGGACCTCCCTCAGGAGGCGCTGTTTTGAGCTGATTGAAAGATTAATTTTTCATTATTCTTAAGTGAGTTAAAGACGATGAAGGGTCGAAACATTCCCTACTGCCCACCAAAGAAAGGCCAAAGGTGTCATCCTCTCATGGACAAAACACATGCACCTACATGACTGTAACATCCATGTTGTGTTCTCTTCTTCTGTCTGCACACTACTGCTGCTGCCGCACCATCTTCACCTATCAGCACACAGGGCCTCCCCTTTTTCCACTTTTATTGAATTTGCAATAATAAAATCTTTGCAATTTCCTGTGTTGCGGGCGTGTGTGAGCCTCGGGAGGCGAGGCAGAGATGGGGACTGGGGGACACTTGATAGAGGCAACAGTATTAATTGTGGGTTTTATTAGAACGCCTTCAGTCTCTTTCTCCTTGCTTAATAACCTGTCTCCCAGGCAGCTGCTCAATCAAGCCTTATCTCTGCTTTCATGTCACAAAGAGGCATGCAGGCGTGGGTGCTGTGCACGCACCGCAGCATGCCCTGGCCACCAACACAAACACACACACACACACACAAGTATTCACACATGCATGCACACACACATGCATGCACACACACACACACACACACACGCACACACACCATACGTTCTTTCTTACACACTACACAATACACACATAAATAAATGTACATCGATAAACAAAGAAGATCAAGAGTAGGACAACATGACAAAGAATAGCAGGGGAAAAATGATAAAACGATAGTGTAAGTCCATAGTTGACCTTTACATTTTATAATAGTTGTATTTTCTATCAAATGCAAAGCCAAAATATGTTTCGCCCAAATCGGCAGTAATACCATTTACACACCCTTGAAGGGTGTGTAAATTACTCTGTGCAAAGCTGCACAGAGTAATACATCATGAAGAAATAACACAGGCGGGAAAGTCAACCACAAAAAGAAGTAACTCACCCACAAAGGCACTGTGTACCTTTTCGTACTTACAGCTATCATGTGTAGGCGCTCTATATTTAATGTGTTTTACAGAGAGGTCACATTTACTGTTCCACCACTTGTTAAGGGGCCCGCAGAGAGTGCAGATGGAAGATAAATTACCCCTGTATTTCTCCAGAGTGTGATACACTTTTCACTTTTCTTTCTTCCACATCCTCACCACTCGTGCAACTTGCACTCCTCTCTTGTCACACCTCCCCCTCTTTATCACTGCTTAACTTTTTTTTTTTTTTTCCCACCACCTCTACCCAGGTGCCTTCCTCCTGCCCTACATGCTGATGGCCGTGTTCGGGGGGGTGCCTCTCTTCTACATGGAACTGGCCCTGGGTCAGTTCCACCGTAGCGGCTGCATCTCCATCTGGAAGCACATCTGCCCCATCTTCAAAGGTGAGGAAAGGGGGGGGGGGGGGGGTGGCGGAAAGGGAAGGTGGGAGAAAGGAGGGAAGGGAAGAGGAGAGGGATGGGGATAGGAGAGGGGGGGAGGGGAGGGAAGGGAGGAGGGGAGGGGATAGGAGAGGGAAGGGGAGAGGAGAGAGGGGAATCGTGCGAGGAGTAGATAAGGAGAGGAGAATAAAGGAAAGTTTGAGGAGATGAGAGGAGAGAAGTGGGGGAGGAAGAGGAGAAGAGAAGACAGGAGATGATGGGAGCTGAGGAGAAGAGGGGAGCTGGGGGGAGAGGACAGGAGAGAATGAAAGCTAAAAAATACAAATAAAAGCAGAAATTGAGTAGAGGCAGAGTGATATTCCTGGCAAAAGTAAGTTAAAGTGTAAGTGAACCCCCTGTTTCAGCTCGAAGGGGGGACGTGTTATCCCCATGTTTACGCCCCATGTGATACTTTTTTTTAAGCAAGTACCAGCATTGTGCATGAGCGCTATAATGAGCGATGTTGTATATGAAATGCGCCACACACCGTGGCGTTATACTATTATTCCGAGAAGCTTAATCCTCTCTCGGATGTGGACATTAACGTCCGCTGCCCTTCATTGTGACGTCGAAGGGACACTTCGAGGCACTTGGACGCCACGAAAAGAACGCAACTTGAGTTCGGAGCCGAGTTGAACGTTCACAAACTGGTTGGGGTGACTGGCAAAAACATAGGATTTCACATCTGTTTTCTCTTAATTACGGTCTTAATTTCGTAACAGTGACAAAATGGCATACATTAATATGTTGAAGATCATAAGACATTACCACGTTTGAAACACAAATTTTGGGTTCACTGACACTTTAAAGATAATTTCCCAGGATGATAGATTGATACCATACTTGAACAGTAAAAAAAAAAAAAAAACTGTCACAGGAGACTTGATGGTGATGATGAAGGGCAGATAGGAAGCAGATGACTAGGGAGGATGAGGAAGAGTCTGAGGGACAGCTATTTTAACCTCTCTGACCTCTTCCACCGACGGTTTCTTAGAGGTCCCCCCCAATCTTCTCGTAGGTGCACTCTGACGATGGGACTCTCTGTTATGGAAATTGTCACATTTCCGTGCCAAATGCCAGCTGCTCAGAAATGTGATCGGATGTAAAAAATGGTTGTTTGGAAATGTCACCTATTTGCCCAAATGGAAAGTTGAATTAGCTTTGAAAATCCACCACAGATCTCTCCGAGGGCGAGTGGGAGACGGGAGTGACTGAGTGGTGTCAAACACATCCTATCCAACACGTCTTTGAATGACACAGATTATGCTGCCAAATGTACCAACTAGAATACATGCTTCTATTTCTTTTATCTGGCTGGACGGATTTTTACCACCACTGTCAGTAGCTGTAGCTTGTCCAACAAGCTATGCGGCAGTCATTTCACTATTTACTATTACTGTTTCGTCATTTAGCAGACACTTTATCCAAAGCGGCTCACAGTCAATTCAGATGCATGTCATGAAGGAGCAGGTAGCGGTGAGACGTCTTGCTCAAAAGATGCCTTAAAGGCAAACTGTGGACATGGGGATCAATCCCGGTACCCAAACCCACTATCCTGTTTGAGTCACCGCCCCACTCCTTCATACCCCAGGGATCGGCTTCGCCATCTGCATCATAGCGCTCTACATCGCCTTCTACTACAACACCATCATGGCCTGGTCCTTGTACTACCTGCTCTCCTGCTTCCAGCCCACCCTGCCGTGGACCACCTGCTCCAACAGCTGGAACACGGCCAACTGCAAGCGCTACATGTACACAGACTGCAACGTGACCTGGTCCAACTCCTCCACCTCCCCGGCCGAGGAGTTCTATACGTAAGTGCATGTAAGTCCGACGTAGGAGCAGCCCGGGGGGGGGTTGAGGGGTAGCTAGTGCAAGGGAGGCTAGCCGGGAGTTCGGACGAGGGTCTAAAATGTTGACTTTAATCAACAGGTGTCCGTATTGGTTTGTCGGGTGGGTAGACCTTAGCTCTCCCGTGCAGGTCGCATTTTGACTTTGATTGACTTTCATGGTTACCAAAGATTCGAGAAGGTTTCCCCCGCCCAACGCACCAGTATGGCCGCTAGGTGAACAAGATCTATAGAAAAGGTAGCATGAGGTAGTTAAAGGGGAGGATTGGGTGTTAAAGGCGTTGAATGTTGGATCAACAGTTAAGGGGAGACCTTGGAAGACCTTAACGGACCAAAGGAAAGCTTAGGTAGGTCAGAACGGTGGCAGATGGAGAGGTGGACAGGGCAGAGACGAAGGGGCAAACAAGTAGAGCAGCAGAGTTGAACATTGAGAAAATAGATAGTTGGATGAGTAAAAGACTCCAGAAGGACACGGTTCAGATGTCTAAAAAAAGCTTTTTAATCGGTTTAATTGTTTGGATTACTGTAATGTGAATTGTTTAGGATTCAAACTCTTCAAATAGAATATAGCACTGAAGAAGGTTGACTAACACAAAGTGACTAAAATGAGAGTGAGAGGCCAGGTGCAGGACATGAGGGTTTGAAGCTTTAAATGAGAACCAGAGCTGCAGCCTGAACAGTGCTTTAAGTCTATTATTGCACATTATATGGCGGGAGGTCTGTTTGGCTCCCTAAATGACCAATGGCTCTGCCTTATCAGTGTTCACTAGACAGTGCCCATTGTCACGCTACCCAGTTAAATTTAACTTAACCTTGAGGTAATCTTGGGTACATTCCTTGTTCTTTATGTGCTGTGGCCATATGATAACCCTTGCGTTCAAAACAAGTGGCTTGTTTTTCAAGCTTTGTCCCCACACTAACTCTGAAAAATGATACATGATGCTACACACCATTAGATGTTTGTTTGGCCTGTGTGTGCGTTTGTCCTTTTTTTCAAAATACGTGTCCCATCACCACCACCACTACCTCCATCACCACCACCACCCATTGGTCTCTCCCACCAGGCGGCAGGTGCTGCAGGTCCACCTGTCACCTGGCCTCCACCAGCTGGGCTCTGTCAGCTGGCAGCTGGCCCTCTGCCTGCTCTTCATCTTCACCATCGTCTACTTCTGCATCTGGAAGGGCGTCAAGACCTCGGGCAAGGTAACGGGCCGAGGGGGCGGGGGGGGGGGGTTAAGGACAAGAGTTTCCATTGGCAAAGGAACAGACATGAGAGCAGAGATATTTTGAGGAGCTGAGCACATGCTTGTAGATTTTCAGTGAGTTTAAGGATTATGTTCTGGACTGAAATGCAGACACAAAGATGGTTTTAAACAAATAAGGTCTTTTACTTCTTCAAGGCAAAATGAAAAAAGTGTCAGAGTTATCTAAAGATAAACAAAAAGAGAAATCAATAACTCAGACACTTACTAGACTGGGTTCGGCTACTGGACGATCAGACAAGCGGCAAACAAAACTGAGGGCTTGAATACACAGGAGGAAACGATTAACAATCAAGGATGATGAGGTTGAAGAAAAAAGAATAACTGAGGAAATCTAGGGGAACAAATGAAAAACCTCAAAGACAATCAGAATAATGCAAACTGTGACACAGTGGTTTTATTGTATTTAAAACCACAAAACCCCTCTTGTTGCTCTCTGGGGCAACGAAAGGATGTGGAGCATCATCTCCCCTCCATATTGTTTATGTTCACTGCATGTGAAATAAGTGGACCCTTTCCTCTCTCTAGTTGGGCGAGCTTGCAGCCCCACCCAAACCACTTGACTGATATTTCCAGTCCCTCAGGTCTCGGTTCTGTCTTTGGGTTGGTAGATCACGGCGTCTCTATGGGTGTCTCTGAACATGGTCCACATCTCCCTGTGTGTATATCAGGTGGTGTGGGTGACGGCCACTTTCCCTTATCTGGTCCTCCTGGTGCTGCTCGTCCGTGGGGCCACTTTGCCAGGGGCCTGGAGGGGCGTGATCTTCTATCTGAAGCCTGATTGGGGGAAACTGCTCAGCACTACGGTATGTCAATACTTACGTATTTACCAGTCTTTTTGTTTAGTATGGCTGGGCATAAGTTAAATATCGTTTGTCTATGAATGGTATTGTATTGTCATGAAATGAAGATATTGACTTATCATGATACGCAGTTTTATAGTATCAATTCATTACATTGAGAAGATATGATCAAACTATGAGGTGGGAAAGGAAAACTAGATTTAGTCTGATACTGTACTTCAAATTTCCATATACTGCAATATAATGACCCTCAGTTAGACTGTTAAGAATGGTATTTTGAATTCATATATATCGATATTGTGCAAAATTCCCTGATTAGCATGATCAAACATTTTTCCATATTGCCCAGCCCTAGTGTTTAGTATTTCCCCCTTTGGTCAACTGGATTCAGTTCCTGTTTGTATGCCAACGTCTCACCATGTCTGACTCCTCTCTGTGTGATTGTACCACTCAAGGTGTGGGTGGATGCAGCTGCTCAGATCTTCTTCTCTCTGGGCCCTGGGTTCGGCGTGCTCCTCGCCTTCGCCAGCTACAACCCATTCCATAACAACTGCTACAAGTGAGACAGACCATATTTTCCCAGAGTCTACCGTTTCACATACTTGTCACAAACACACTTCAATGTGTGGCTATGAAAACATACACTGTACTTTAGATCGCTTTTGTAGAAGGGATTTTAATATTCTTCTGATGGCACAATGGCACAACCTCTACACAACATTTATTCCAAATCACAGACGGACCCCGACCGGGTCTGATCCTTAAATCTGGCCTGCAAGGCTCGAGTGCCTTTTCTAATTGAATTCATGAAAATATGTCTGTCAATGGATTAGAGAGGAAGGCTCGTTTCTAGTCTTTTCATAAACTTTATCGCGGCCATCACTCTCTCCATCACTCACTTCCTCTCTCTCTCTCTCTCTCGCTCCATTCCTCCCTCCCTCCCTCTCTCGCCCCCTCCATATCCCTTCCTGCAGGGATGCGTTACTGACCAGCTCGGTGAACTGCTTGACCAGCTTCCTGTCTGGGTTTGTCATTTTCACGGTGCTGGGATACATGGCCGAGATGAGACAGCAGGATGTGAGCGCAGTGGCCAAGGATGCGGGTAGGACAAACACACAAACAAAAATGTAGTCAGTGGCGCAGGAGGTAGAGCGGGTTGCCTAGTAATCGGAAGGTTGCTAGTTCGCTTCCCGGCTACTCCTAGCTGTGCCGAGGTGTCCCTGAGCAAGACACCAACCCTAACTGCTCCCGGCGAGCCGGCTGTCGCCTTGCATGGCTGACCCGCCGTCGGAGTATGAATGTGTGTATGAATGGGTGAATGTGAGGCAATAGTTGTAAAGCGCTTTGGAGAGGTCATACCTCTGAGAAAGCGCTATATAAATGCAGTCCATTTGCAGTCCATTATAAACTAGAAATAGCTACAGTTTGGAAAATCCAACCTCAAACCATTGCTGAGTTCAAGTTAGTGTGTTCTGCAGTGGCCAGTACAACAAAGGATAAAGGGTTGTCTAAACTTGAAAACATCTCTCTCTCTCCCTCCCTCTCCCTCTCCAGGTCCCAGTCTTCTATTCATCATCTATGCGGAGGCCATAGCCAACATGCCCGCCTCCACCTTCTTCGCTGTCATCTTCTTCCTCATGCTCATCATGCTGGGTCTGGACAGCACGGTGAGTTCCTCACTTTGAACCGAGTCGCCGCAAAATCACTCACACAACCCACTGTGGCACCGGCAACCCCTCTCTGTGTACAGTCAAACCCCACTGCACTTTGCACACGTCTATCGTGATTGTTAGCTTTTTTGGTTTTATTGTGGCACAGTCTCTCCAGCGCTCATTTGCAGCACTCAGCTGGAGACAAAAAGCATGCGTATTTGTTCGCCTTGCTCTCGAAGGCAAACCCTCTCTACGCTATGCCCTGCACAGTTCTGCAGTGCTCAGAAACAACAGTGTCAAGTGTTATCTTCTCGTATTGTTCTGTGCTAGACAACAGTCAACAAACAAGAGAGTAGAGATAGGACTCCCCATATTGTTGAGACGGGCCGATGGGATCTTGTCTCGTGTGTGTGTGTGTGTGTGCATGTGTGTGCCTGTGCATGTGTGTATGTATGTGTGTGTGTGTGTGTGTGTGTGTGTGCATGTATGTGTGTGCCTGTGTGTGTGTATGTGAGCCATCTGGAAAGGTTCCGCCTAGCTGTTATCACACTGCTGATATTCACTGGAAAACCCTTTCTGCCGCTGAGGATATGAGTTCAATGTCTCGTGATATGAAATTTGATTTTAATGTTGCATACACCCAACAACAACCAACACCCCTCCCCTCCCGTGTGCCATTTCACTGTTTTTTTTTCTTCTTCTCACGGTTTCCTCTGTCTGGGAAATGAGGAACAGAGATATCTAATTTCCTCTTCTTGACTCCCAACACGTACATCGAAGTCAAGTCAGATGTGTCAATATGACAATTTGTTTTCCATTTCAAAAATGTATATCTCTCCCTCTCTCTCTCTCCCACCCTCGCCCCCCATCTCTATCTTTTTTTCCATTTTATGTATCTAATGGATTACATTTACATATCTCCCCTCGATGTTCTGCCACCTGTCCTGCGTGTCCAGTTTGCTGGTTTAGAGGGGGTGATCACAGCCATGCTAGATGAGTTTCCCCACCTCCTGGCGAAGAGACGTGAGCTGTTTGTCTTCGGTCTGGTGTGTGTGTGCTACCTGGGAGCTCTCTCCACACTCACCTATGTAAGTAGTTTAGTTTGACCATCAAGTAGACTTTATGAACAGTGAATAACATGATCTGTTAATAACGCTGTATGAATTACGTTGATGCGATAATGCAAACTATCATTATTTTACAAAATCAATTGGGATGCTAAAACACAGCAACTTTTAATCTTTAGTGCTGATGAACAACCTCAGAGTTGCCAGGCTATCACGCAAGGAAGCCATCCATTTCTGACTGCAACCTTGTTAATGTGTACATATGAACAAAAAGTTGAAAACTGTTAAAACACTTGTTAACTTTAAAAAAAAGTTACTTTTCTAACTATTGATACTACATCCTGGGTAGCAATCAAAGTTATGGTAGTTTATGGTGGCATACAAACATGAATAAGGGGAAAGAGAAAAAAAAAAAGGTCTACATCTACATGCCCTGACCCCCCCCCCCCTCTTCTCCCCCCTTTAGGGCGGAGCCTATGTGGTGAAGCTGTTTGAGGAGTACGCCACGGGCCCTGCCGTCATCACCATCGTCCTGCTGGAGGTCATCGCCGTCTCCTGGTTCTACGGTAAGAATCCACCTCGGGGGCACTTCATCATCATCATCATCATCATCATCATCATCATTGAAAACAACAGCAATTATGATGATCATGGATGATGATGATGATGATGATGGTGATGGTGGTGGTGGTTGTGATGGAGATGGTGGTGAAATAATGGCATTCATAACTAGAATGAATGATGAATCCACTCGTGATCAAGGGTGAGGGATGAGGATTGTGTAGATTACAATGACATTGATGAATGACCATGTACATTTATGATGAGCCGATGATGAGATGACTGAACTCCATGGCAGAGGCTGATGGGTATCGGGTGTGAAATGAAAGGGGGGGGGGGGGTTGAGATACATTACTTCTGTGCTGCTTACCATCACTCCTTTCAGACGCAACACTGAGGTGTGTAAACACAGAGGTGTGCAAACATAGAGGTGTGTAAACACGGTAGTGAGAAAGCGCTCTGAATCATTCTGTTATTTGTGTGTTCCAGGCACCAACCGTTTCTGTAGTGATGTCCAACTCATGCTTGGCTTCTACCCTGGTTGTTTCTGGAGAGTCTGCTGGGTGGCCATCTGCCCCTGCTTTCTACTGGTGAGACACACACACACACACACACTCACACACACCAAAAACTTTACTTTCAACAGATTACATACATTTGTTTTGTTAGACATTTGTCCATGATGCTAATCTTGGCCAGGACCAGAACTGTTGTCAGATTTTACTTAACAAGTTTGAACCTAAATAAGTGGAGACCTAATTGGCTATTATCGTGCATCTAACCAATTAAAGTGCCCACAAAAAAAACATTTAGCTCTCTTATAGTACCTATGAATACCTATGAATAACTTCAATACCACGATATATACCAAAAAATAAAAACATTTTCAATGTAGGTATTTTTAATATATTTGTGCTTACTTCTGGTATATGACACATGCCTGCACTGGCGTTAAAGTGACAAGTATTTTGTTCAATGACATTGTTCTATTGTCAACTCTAACTCAAAGCACGGTGATTTGGTTTTTGATAGATTTAAATATCAAGGCGAAGCTCTACTCTAGCCACCGGTCCGCGACAATCCCTGGTAACACTCCATAATAAGGGTCCTTAATAAATAGCAAACTAGTCATTAACTAACCCTTTGTTAATTGTTACTATAATATCTATTTGCCACAAGTTAATGGTTTTTTAATCATTAATTAAATATTAGTTATTTGTGTATAATCTGTTTGTTAATGTTTTAACAAACAAAAAACAATCTATTAACAAATACTGTATTAATAGTGTTTTAATAGTTAACTAAATGTATTCTTGGCACTAATTAACAGTTATTTATTACATAATTAGAATGTTAAATGCTTATTTACAAACTATGTTAATATATAAGTTAATGACATATTAGTATTTAACTAATTGTTACTAAACTGTTTCTGCCTATCCCAATTGTTATTAAACTGTGTTTCTGCCCATCCCAATATGAACCACTTCTCATAGGACCCTTATAATAAAGTTGGTTACGCTTAATTAATATATTAGTAATATATAACTAGCAGTGTGGGGCCCCTTATAATAAAGTTGGTTAAGAGTTATTCATATATTAGTAATATATAACTATCAGTATTGGGGACCCTTATAATAAAGTTGGTTAAGAGTTATTCATATATTAGTAATATATAACTATCAGTATTGGGGACCCTTATAATAAAGTTGGTTAACCATAATTAATATATTAGTAATATATAACTATCAGTATGGGGACCCTTATAATAAAGTTGGTTAACCATAATTAATATATTAAGCATAATTAATAGCTCCTTGATCAAGCCAAACAAGCAAAGCTGAAAGATGTGGCAGTTGTTTGCCAAAACTACATCAAAGGTGATGCCCAGATTCAGTCAAAAGTGGGAGACTTAAAAAGTCAATGCAAATTAATTCCATATGGAAAGAGAGCATAATTGTTTTTTTTTGTTTTGTTTTTTCTACCTCAGTTTGCGGGGGTTTTTTTTGTTTGTTTTGCTTCAAGTGTTGTAAAACAGAATGTAGAAAATTGCCTGTTTTTCATTTTCATACATTCTGTTTAAGTGGTCGGTGTTCCAGGAGGCCATCAGCTTAACCTTAAGGTGTCAGTTGTAAAATAAAAATAAAATAAAAGCTATTGGAGTGTTTATAAATAAAGTGTGTTCATCCCCCTTTCCAACAGTGTTACCTTTAGTGGTCAGCTTTCCAGAAAATAAAAAGCTATTGGAGAGTTCTTTAACTTTATAAATAAAGTGTGTTCATCCCCCTTCCCAACAGTGTGTGCTGAGATCATTCATTTCCAGTGTGAGAGACCCAGTGTAAAATATTTTCTATCTTCAATACATGTTATAAGAAATATTTGTAAATAATTAATGATTACTGTTCCAACTTTATTATAAGGGTCCCCCCATACTGATAGTTATATATTACTAATTTATTAATTATGGTTAACCAACTTTATTATAAGGGTCACCAATACTGATGGTTATATATTACTAATGTATTAATTATGGTTAACCAACTTTATTATAAGGGTCCCCATACTGATAGTTATATATTACTAATATATTAATTATGGTTAACCAACTTTATTATAAGGGTCCCCAATACTGATAGTTATATATTACTAATATATGAATAACTCTTAACCAACTTTATTATAAGGGGCCCCACACTGCTAGTTATATATTACTAATATATTAATTAAGCGTAACCAACTTTATTATAAGGGTCCTATGAGAAGTGATTCATATTGGGATGGGCAGAAACACAGTTTAATAACAATTGGGATAGGCAGAAACAGTTTAGTAACAATTAGTTAAATACTAATATGTCATTAACTTCTATATTAACATATAGTTTGTAAATAAGCATTTAACATTCTAATTATGTAATAAATAACTGTTAATTAGTGCCAAGAATACATTTAGTTAACTATTAAAACACTATTAATACAGTATTTGTTAATAGATTGTTTTTTGTTTGTTAAAACATTAACAAACAGATTATACACAAATATTAATTTAATAATAATTAATGATTAAAAAACCATTAACTTGTGGCAAATAGATATTTTAGTAACAATTAACAAAGGGTTAGTTAATGACTAGTTTGCTATTTATTAAGGACCCTTATTATGGAGTGTTACCCAAACCCTTTTTTAAATCTGTCCCGCCCCAACCTCCGGTTTTATGCACCTCACGAAAGACATTCGAAAAATGCCATCTGGCCTTTAAAATGATGCTAGGCAGAACTGAGTGCAGAGTTTTCTGTGGGTGGCCATTCTCCCACAATTTCTCGTAATCCAATAATTATTGGCGGCAATTTCCCCGGACTCTCAAGCTGGCGAGGTGGAAGTCTGACAATCAAGATATTGTTTGTGATTGTTAAACACCTCTTTGTGTTCGGTGTCCCCTCTGTAGTTCATCATCATCAGTTTCCTGGCCTTCCCCCCCGAGGTGCGGTTGTTTGACTACCAGTACCCAGCGTGGACCAACGTGCTGGGCTACTGCATCGGAGTCTCCTCTTTCATCTGCGTCCCAACCTACATGGTCTACTACCTGCTGAGGGCCAAGGGCTCCTTCAAACAGGTACTACTTGACATCTCTGTTCTCTCCATTCTCGGTCCTTCCTTTCCTCATTTCCTCTTTTCTTTTTTCTGTTCTCCATGATTAGTCTACTTCTGGTTTCTAAATGCCGTATCTCACACTCAACTCCTCTTCAAAGATCCACCTCCTGAAATCCTGGAATAGCCAATTTTGGATTCGCTACCCCACCCCACCTCACCTCACCCCACAGTTTCTCCAAGGCCACCTCCAAGGGGTTTACCAAGAACCCTACTTTAGTTGGCTTTTTTTCTGATTTCGCCAGCGTCTTGATATGCGAGCAGAGGATCAAAGCAGCATGGAGGAAGTGCAGACCAGAGATTAGCAGAGCAAGGCTCTCAGCCTGGAGTATATCCAGGCTCCACACATCCACCTCACGCATGAGCGCACTCACACACATATGCACGCACACACACACACACAAACAATTACACTCACACCTGCACACACACACACACACACACACATATGCATGCACACACACATGCACAAACACACACACATGCAAGCACACACACACACACAAACATTTACACTCACACCTGCACACACACACACACACATGCATGCACACACACATGCACAACACACACACACACACACACCCACACACTCATCCTATTCATCACATAACTGCATTACATGATGACAGTTTGACAGTTGTTGTACACATAACACAATAACCCTTAAAACATAGCTACTTAAAAAACATTGCTCTCTTAAAGTCTACACACACACACACACACACACAGCCACACTCCCTTGCACCTGTCTATTCTCCCATTGACAGATTAAACAAATAATGCCCCCCACCCCCATGGTACCAGCTGAGGAGAGAAAGGGGTGTTAGACACTACATCTCTGGCTGCTGTTGTGTTGATCATGCAGTCAACAGTAAACAAAAAGCCACCGCCGAATGCTGTCAACACACACAGTGTTCTGGTGTGTCATTTGGCTCTCTTTCCCACTCTCTCTCTCTCTCTCTTGATCTCACACTTTCGCTCTCTCTCTCTCTCTCTCTCTATCTAGCGTCTATTGAAGAGCATCACTCCAGAGCCCAGCAGCGAGGGACAGCGCGGCTTCATCGTCACCAACGCCGTGTGACCTCAAGCCTGACCCAGGAAGTTGGCTCTGTAGCCGCCCAGAGTGCCCTCTTGTGGAAATCCTGTGCCACTACAGCACAAAGGAGCCTTAACAGCATCTCTGCCTCTTACAAATATATCCTGTTATATTTTGTTTCCGTTCGTTTGTCTCACATCCCAGTGTGGTACAACCAGAGGTATGGAGGTCACTTTAAACACACTTAATTGTTGTTTGGTTTGGTTTGTTTTGGTTCAAAGCAAGACCATTTTATTTGGCCGTATTGGCCATCACTGCCTTTTATGGCGAGTGTGTGTGTGGAGTGTAGGGCTCTCTCTGTATCCGAACCAAGGACCCCTGTCACTCTGAATCTGCTTGTCTTATACATGTATTGTTCATCAAAGAATCACCATCATTTTCAAGGTATGTGATGGCATATATTAATGCAGTTTATATGATATATGGAGTAAAATATGAAAGATGCACATTTATATTATATATATTATATACTTTTTGATTCTAGATTTTGCCATGGACTTTTATTTTCATCAGCAATGCATAGCAATGCATTATATTACAAACTATGACTTCATCAGTTTGTATGGCAAGCCATTCATAGCATAAGCTTATTGCTATCGGTTGAACTGTTATGTTTATATTTGAAGTCAAGTATTCTGATATGTAGCAAGATTCAGGTATCCTTTTACATCTGTTACTAAAGCCAAATATATGATATGTTTTTATGCTGTTATTTAATAATACAGTTGCCTCAGTAATGTAGCTTATTATTATGTTGTGGTTGTGGACCAGTACACCTGCCAGGTGTGCAGACAAGCATCTTGGAAGATACCATTTACAAAGGGTTGCCAACACTGTGAACTTCTGTCTGGGCTTGTTTTATCAATTGTGTGCTTGTGCGTGTGTGCGTGTGTGTGTGTGTGTGTGTGTGTGTGTGTGTGTGTGTGTGTGTTTGTTCATGTTTGCACCATTGACATTGAAGTTGTGCTGTCCTGTCACCATAAGTCAGTTTGCTTGACTGTGTGTGTGCGATATAAAGAAACTGACTGTTATTGTTTCCAATAGTAAACATAGGTCTCATATGATGAGACCATGTGTGCGATATTCTATTGTTGCAATATAAAGTGTATTTATTTAAGTGTCATTAGTGCAAATACTTCTCTATACTTCTCTGTACTTCTGTACCACCCGCCATGAAGTAACAAGGCACTGATGTTTTTTTTAATTGTATTTTTTCCACTTAATTGTCATTCTCATTCATACTGAATAGATACCAAATATAAATCATTTTAATGCTTATCAGTGTCATCTACTCCACATAACTATTTATAATTTTCTACCAAATCGTGTGTGTGTGTGTGTGTGTGTGTGTGTTTTTGGACGTGCATTAGGGGTGTAAAGATACAAAAAAATACATCAATATACACTTACATTTTGATGCTCCAATTCAATTAGATTTTCTATTTTTTCCGCTCTACAATATATTAAACATAGGGCTTTACGGAAACACAGTCATCAGGCATGCGTGCTCCTTTGCTTGTCCAATACGCAACACTTCAAATGAGCTTACGTGTATTTGTATATGTAGAACAGAGAAAAAGTGTAGTTTTACAAAACAGTTTTAAAGATCAATACATTGTATTGAATACTATCTTTTTTAATTTAGAATTGGAGTCATTACGCCCTAGTGTGTGTGCATGTCTGTGTAGGAACAGGAGGATAAAAAAACATGGCTGTACTGTACATGTACATGTTTCATAACTAGTCAGTCTGGTATTGGTGTTGTTCTCTATTTTGTGAATAACTTGTCTCCTTCCTCCATCAAAGCCTGAGTGTCAAGTGTGTGTGTGTGTGTGTGTGTGTGTGTGTGTGTGTATGTACGCTTCCGTCCATGTTTGCACAGTTGTAATTAGGCATGCGAGTGTGCAAGATATGTAAAAAAAACAAAAAAAACTGTCCAGCTGTACAGTTGCGTTGAAGGGTGCGTATGTGAGGGTATGAATGTAGTTTGAAGACGTGAATGTGTATGTGTGCGTGAGTGTGTATGTGTGCGTGAGTGTGTATGTGTGTGTGTGGGTGTGCATTCTGTACTCGTCTTGTCAACTGCCAAAATAGCTAATGATGGAAATTATTCCCTTTGCCTCTCTCTCTCTCTCTCTCTCTCTCTCGCTTATATAAAATCTATGTATGTTGGTTAAAGATTGTATTGACTGTTAAGCCTGTATAGAAAAACAATATATGAAATATCAAATGATAAATATATGAAATATCAGATAATAAAAAAGTATGGAATATCTAACTTATTCATTGTGTATTCATTTGACTTATACTCTGTATCAGTGTACATCATTGGTAAGTTGGAAGGGAAATAATATACGCCACACCTTTGCATACCAGTATGCAAACCCTCCTGGTTGCACCAATCCAATCCAAAAATAGCAAGCATATATTCAAACAAAAAACACAAAAAAAAAATATATATATATATAACACGCAAACAAAATGGCGTGAAGAGGCACCGTGGGACATGGATGTGTGCACCCACCACCCGAATGAAGCATCATGGGGGTTGGGTGTGATGCCCGTGGGGCAAGGGCTAAAGGCGGCACAGTGTTGGGTGCTCTAGACCGTGGCAACATAAACTCGCTCTTTGTACATGAGCAAAACCTCAATGGGGGAAAACTGTTGTGTGTACGTGTGCACCCAACAACGGTCCGTTCTTGGAGAAGGTGTGTGTGTAGCAGTGGAGCAGTACTCCCCTCGACTGACTCCCTCGCCCCCCTGGGAGACTGTGGCGGTCGACCACGCCATACTCCTCCGAGGCTCCGAACGCACAGGTAGATGTTGGGTAAAGCCGGTTTATTGGAGAGTCGGCGGGAGATGTTACAAGCCAGAGCCGGTGGTACATGCTGTCATGACAGAGGCTCTCTCCCCTAAGTGTGTGAGTGTGTGTGTGTGATGATAGCTGGTTTATCCTGTGGGCCATGATTGCTCATGCGCTATAGGTGTGTGCAGCCCCACCCAGCCCCAGTCTAATGAGTCTGACTCTGGCCGGGTGAGGCTGTAAACCAGCTATCAACCACACACGCCACAGAAACAAACTGGGAAACCTCGAGTTGGGTGACTGGGAGGAAGGAACTGTCTGATCTGAACCCAAGCGGTGGTGTGTCTGTTATTGTACTACTGTGCTATAGCCACGGCTTGTCCACAACAACACACAGGTTTTTGGAAAAGCTTTCTAGGCTGCCCATGCACAAGTGTACATAATACCACTTTGGTAACACCAACATCCTAGTGGTAGACACCGGAGGTATTGACAAAGGATAAGACCTGCGGATACAAACACGTGGTAAGGGTGCCTCTGTAACGGAGGGACAGGTGTGTCCTCCAGGCTTCACCTCACTCCCACAGCCTTAACACTACACCTGAGGAGGGGATACTTTTCAGAGAAAGGGATGCCTGCGCTGCTCTATTCGCCCTTTTGCCAACACAACTCAACAGCAAATAGATGAATAGATGGTTCATGTGAGCACAGCGTTATTTGCATAAAAGAAATTGGACATTGCACAACAACTTGCACAAACATTGAATTGTCCCTACCTCCCTAACTAACCCATAGTGAAAACATCAGGCAATGGAAAAGTGATGCATGTGGCCTTTGATAAGTCACTTTCTGTAACTTACCTGCTTGGTGTTCATGTTAATTCACTATACCTCTCTGATATGCAATTTCATCTTTGGAATATTTATTTAAAGAGCCCTGACAGCTTGGATTATGTATTATGCAGTCGTTGAATAGCATATTTGCTCAAGTAGATTACATAAAAAAGGGAACAGCAAACGGCTAAATGAACTCACTTGAGGTCACAGGCATTCGAAGAGTCTTCTGACGCAAACTAGTTCACCTCATAGATCTGTGTGTGTGTGTGTGTGTGTGTGTGTGTGTGTGTGTGTGTGTGTGTGGGTGTGGGTGTGGGTGTGTGGGTGGGTGCGTGGGTGCGTGGGTGGGCAGGCAGGCGTGTGTGTGTGTTTCAGCTTCAGGATTAATACTTGATGACAGGGAAACACACAAACACATACAGACTAAAGAGAGAGGGATAGAAAGAAAGACAAACATCTACAATGTAGTCTTTCAGTTGAACAGCAAATATTCCCAGTGTCTCCCAACTCCATCTCCGATATAGTCCAAACGAAAAGTCAAAAATGAGTTCATCTAAACCTACGCCAGGGCATGCATTGAGTGCATATATAATCCCCAAAATGACTGTAAACATCAAAAGAAGTGTATAACTGTCACCAGTTATTTGACCTGTGCTGATACATAGACCATTATGTAAAATATAATGTTTTTTTCATTTTTTTCTAAAGTACTGTACAGTTTCAGACAGCCCATGTAGAGGCCATTCTGAGGAATGTGTGTGGTAGAGCTCATCTGCTTTGGATCTGCTTTTTCTCAGTCAAGCAGATCTGTGCGTGCGTGTGTGTGTGTGTTTTGTGTGTGTGTGTGTGTGTGTGTGTGTGTGTTTTATTGTGGCAATTTCCTCTGCGCGGCTGACTCCTGACTGATGGACACATCCTGTGTTTTTCTGGCAGCCCTATCGCCGAGGATCTTTATTAAAACAGTGGCGCGCACTGTGCGTATCCCTACGCCTCTGCTTTACCTGTCATCTCAGGCTCTCCTCTCCTCGCCAGCACACCCTGCCAGATCACACCTGACTATCAGGCTTCCCATCAGCTCCTCCACCTCATTTAATCTCTTTCTCTCACTCGCCTATCAGGTTTTTTTTTCCCGTTTATTCATTTAGATTCACCAAGGCGCACCTGTGTGTGTGTGTGTGTGTGTGTGTGTGTGTGTGTGTGTGTGTGTGTGTGTGTGTGTGTGTGTGTGTGTGTGTGTGTGTGTGTGTGTGTGTGTGTGTGTGTGTGTGTGTGTGTGTGTGTGAGAGAGAGACAGAGTTTTTACAGCATTCTGGACTGTGAGCTTTCAGTTTGACAATGTCAACCCTTTCATGTTTTTTTGTTTTTTTTTGTAAATCTTCTGTAGTCACCCAACACTTTCATCTCCATGCATTAAGTGAAGCCACAAGTTTGACATTTCTTCCAAATCTTTTTCTCTCCCCTCCATATCATCAGACAAACCTTTTCTTTCATCCCTTTCCCACAGCATAACAGCCGGTTTGTCTCCTCAACTGAACAACTGGCATTTACCTCTCTCTCTCTCTCTCTCTCTCTCTCTCTCTCTCTCTCACGCTCTCTCCCTCCCTCTCCCCCCCCCCCCTCTCTCTCTCTCTCTCTCTCTCTCTCTCTCCCCCCCCCCCCCCCCCCCCCTCTATCTCTCTCTCTCTCTCTCTACTCGGCTGATCAACTGATACTGTGTCTCTGCCTCTGAGAAACAGGAAATGAATCATTTTTTTCACCTCCTCTCCTCCACTCCCATCGCTCCATGCCTTTATCAGACCTAGGCCTCGATTTTCAGTGAACGCCCTGGTGGCTCCACTAATGAACTCATATTTGCAAGCAGAGCTACAACCATCTTATCTCCTCAGACACCAGAGCCACTCCTTTATTCTTTCTTTCTTTCTTTCTTTCTTTCTTTCTTTCTTTCTTTCTTTCTTTCTTGCTTTCTTGCTTGCTTTCTTGCTTTCTTCTTGTTTTCTTTCTATGTATACAATCAAAAGGTTAGATTAATTAATGAAATTAAGCTTTTAGTTGACTTTTTTTCTTTCTTTGTTTGTTTCTTTCTTTCTCCCTTTATGTATTTCTTCTTTCTTTCTATGTGTACATTAAAACTGTTAGATTAAGTTACCAAAACCATTCAGTTGAGTATCTTTACCTGTGTGCTTATATACGTAGGCTTCTATGTATAGTGTTGAAAATATAATACAATGTAATGTAACATAATATACAATAATAGAAATAATTGAATATTTAATATTTCTCCATGGTTTACATCGGTCTATATACTGTAGTAGGCCTACACTGTGTATGACATAATATTGATTAGCCATAACAGTCAATGGGGCATCTCTCTAGTGGAGATCAAACAGACCTGTGTGATCTGCCTGGTGTGCTCTGGAGTCATGTCGCCACCTTTTGGTTTGTATTTGATACCATAGCTTTTCTGAGTCAGGAATTGGCGTGACTAGGTCTGCCCACTGGGGGGAGTCGTGCTGCGCGGGGAGACCAGAGGACCATCAGGGTGTGGACTTCATGGGGACTGAAGGGATGGGGGCGATGCTCTACTCTGGAGGCTTGTAAGGAAATGATTGGGCGAGTATATCATCGTTAGAAAAGCGCCAGTGTCTCCAGAAGAGAGTGATAACAACTGATGGGGGATGAATGAACAAACGGTGGAATTAATGAATGAATGACCTCTGCAATTTAGTCGATTTATTTGAGTCTGTGTTTACTCGCACGCGCACACGCACACACACACGCACACGCACACGCACGCACGCACGCACACACACACACACACACACACACACACACACACACACACACACACACACACAGCCCTTGTGCGTCATCAGCATGTTAGAGATGCAATCCCCTGTGTGGGAGCAGAGGTTTATTTACAAGCAGGATTTTCTCTAGTCTATTGTCTCTGTGTTTTTCCCTCCCCGGTCCCCCAAACCAAAATCATCCTCTACTCTAATCCTAATCTTGTTTCCTCCTGCTTTCTCTGACCCGCCCCACCCCCAACCCCTTGTGATTACCTCCCCCAATCTCTCTCTCTCTCTCTCTCTCTCTCTCTCTCTCTCTCTCTCTGTCCCCTCCAGACCCCTCTTCTGTCATCCTGGTTGTTATATGTTATGCATGGGGGCATTTGGGACCAATATAAGTGAGATCGGCTGAGAGAGGCGGCAGATAGGCTCTTGTTAGTGATAAATTCGATCTCTTTTATTAGCTTTGTCACTCAATGGAAATGAGAGGTTTGCAGAAGCCTGCTTATGGGTCCGGGTGCACTTGAAGTAGACAGCAGCGGCAAAACCCAATTCAACCCCACACAATTCGGAGAGAGGAGATTAATATTAATACCAGAGGGTTATGATGAATGCATGCAGGGCAGATAGGCGGACACACACGCGTGCGCACACACGCACACACACATGCACACTCTCACACACCTAATTACACACACAGACACACACACAGTGTATGGTTTAGTAGGCTCCACACATATCATGCAGGGCTTGGGGATGAGAGAAGGTATGGAGAGGCAGGATGGGCCATCCATCATTCTGTCACTGCTCTCTTCTAAATCTCGTCTCTCTTCTTCTTCTCTCTCGCTCTCTGTCTGTCTTTCTCTCAATCTCAATTTATGTTTTTCTTCACATGCTCTCCCTTTAGCCTTTCTTTCTCATATCCTTCTCTTGGCTGCTCTCCAGTTCTCCCTGACACGTTGCCACGTCAGGTGATCAATAAAAAGACAGGGCGAGGTGTGTGTGTGCTTGCTTGCGCGTGTGTGTGTGTGTGTGTGCATGCGTGTGCGCATCCTTGCTTGTGTGGGTGTGTGTGTATGTGTGAAGGAGGGTGATGGTGGGGCAAAGCGGAAGGCAATGACCCAGATAATGAAGAATGAAAATGAGCCTCCACTCTGTGTGTGTGTGTGTGTGTGTGTGTTACTCTCTCCCTCAACCAAACCACACCAACCCACACCCCCATTCCACAGCTGTTTCCGTCTCCCTCCTCATCCACAGTTGATATATGACGTATATAACAGCAGACCAGCTACTGCTTGGGAAAGGAAAATGAGTATGGTTAGATCCATTAACCTTGGGGTAGGTGTAGGTTAATGGAAGGACCCTCAGGGTTTGCGAGGCCCGGGGTTACCGTGTTAAAGGGAGAAAGGCAGAGCAGCAACAAACAGCTGCAGTAACTGCAATGTCATAGCTCTGTTTTTTTTTTAACCTTCATTTTCCCATGTCCTCTTCAAGCCTCTTTATGAGCTTCCCCTCTCTCTCTCTCTCTCTCTCTCTCTCTCTCTCTCTCTCTCTGCACATTTTATACAGATTTAGACCAAAATGTCAGAGCTGCAATGCATGATGCACCAGCCTTACAAGGTTAGGCTTATTGTTTTTTTTGTTTTTTTTTAGGGGGTTATTTAATGTAATTACTTAATGTAATTACTTCAGATTATTTCCAGACATCCTTTTTAAAATCATAATCTCAAAAATAAAAAAAAATAAAAACAACAACACATGTGAGGGTGTATGTATGCGTCTGACAGCTGCTTACCCAGGGCGCATGCGCGGGTCGCGGGGGCAAAGCGAACCCGGCAGCAGAGAACGTCTCCCGCGGCGCCGCGCGCACAACAATGTCCACGTCGCCGAGGTGACCGCCGCCGCCGCCGCCGCCGACGTGAACGACGACAACGACAGCCGCCATGGCGCTGGTGACCGTCCAACGCTCGCCGACGCCGAGCACTACCTCCAGCCCTTGCGTGTCTGTGAGTAATGTATGGCCGGCTAGCTAGCTAGCTGGTCGCCGGGGTGGGGGTGGGGGGCGGCTAACGACGTCCGGTCAGCTGCTGAAGTGAAGCTGTCGTCAACGTCCATTGGGGGGAAACGCGTTCCGGCGGGAAAGATGCTGTGGGGGTGTGGGAGCGCGTGCGGCTGCCCACGTGACTTGCGTTAGAAACGTAGTGTTTTTTTGTTGTTGTGTGGTTGTGAGTTTTGTGTTGAGTTGGTGTACTTTAACGGTGTACGCCAGCTGCTTATTCAGGGGAGGAGAGGGGTGGAGGTCGGTCCGTTCACTGCAAGGGTGGTCGTTATCATAATACTACTACTATTAATAGTAATAACAACGTTGAAAAAAAAAATATATATAGAGTTGATATTGCTTAGGGTCACTCACCGCGTTGACCTCGTGTGGTCAGTGTTATCTGTGCTTAGCCATGACACACCAAGGACATCCATCCTCTTTCTGTACGACTGCTACAGTCACTACTACTACCACCACTGTGTCCTAGCCAGCTGCGTTGTGATGGAGAAAGAGCAGCCCCTCATTCCTCCTCTTGTCCAAGGGTGTGTGTGTGTGTGTGTGAGACCTGTAGGATAATGCATACTTACGCTTCCTTATTGGTGGTCTCCTTTTTCTATACACAAAATCAAAGGTCTTAAAGTAACGCACATACTTTGTAGGTGTAGTGTTGAAACTGAAACAGAGTGGGTGCAAATGTGTTGTCTGCCGAGATATCATCTGTTGGAGGATCACATAACATGGGACAGCTATGCGGGTTGAAACTCATTCATCGAGAGCTCAGTGGTTGTATCTGTTATTCAAAGTTGAACTACAACACTTACAATGGTGATGGTCTGAAACGGCATATATTACTCACAGTCTTAACCAACAACTGTATTGTAAAGAAGTCAAGTCAAATTCAGTTGTATTGTGAAATGTATATCATAATAGTACGTGGTCATCTCTGGATATTGCTCAGACGGATGTCAGCCACATATTATAAACTAACATTTTGAGTTCAATGTGCATGTACAGCTATTGCTCTTATCAGTTGTCATTGACACACACTCATTCACTAAACCTGTTTGTGTTCAACAACGATGGACACTTCTTCAGTTCCTGGTATTAGTAGAGTTATAATGGCACACCGAGGTATTATTTATACTTATTTATTAATTTGATCAGACAACGTTTTCGATCCATCATGGATCGAAACGTTGACGTCTGAGTAAATTAATAAAGAAGTCTAAATAATACCTCGGTGTGCTGTCGATGTGATTATAACGTATCTCTCACTATTAGTAGAGAGGTGTTCACTTTCCCAGTCCCACACACACCATCATTGGCACTTTTTTTAGATAGCCCCAGCCGAAAGTGTAGAAAAGCTTTAGGTCTCTCTGTCTGAAAGGAGATCTGAGTGTCCACAACATCAGACATCACCTGAGCCCAGCAGCTGCTTGTCATGAGACCTGTTCGGTCCATACTGTGTGATGTGAACCGGGGCCATGTGAGTTCACGTGGGAGAGGCCTGCAGCACCAGAGACCCGAGTAAAGATGTGTCTCTGGAGGAAGGGGCTCTGAGAGAACCACAAGCAGGAGGAGGCGCAGACAGCAGCAGCCATGATGTCAACAACATCACCACCACCATAACATAGAGCTGCATTCCCAACCTATTGGGAATTTCCCAATAGGTTGATGTCACCTAGAGCTTTAGGTCAATAGAGGAGCTCCTTTTCGAGCACCTTGACCAATTAAATATGCAAGCATCAGCGTATCCACCCCTTCGATTAATTATGGACTACAGTTGCTTGTCTTTTGCACAGTGGGGGAGAGCTGCCCCTACGCTGGTGTAATGTAATCTGCCTAGCAGCACAACAAATGCCCTGTTCCTATTGGCTCTGAGGCCACTCCCTACAGATCCATGTGGTGACGTAACCATGGAGACAAACCTCTACATTGTAACCGGCCGCCATTCATTATGGTCTGTCGGTTTAATGAGAAATTGAAGATGTGCGTTCAAGTCGCCGTAAGTCAATTTGCTTGACTAAGCGCGTACGAGACAATCTGCAATTTGCAGAATAAGTGTGTGTGTGTGTGTGTGTGTGTGTGTGTGTGTGGTCTTTGACACAAGCTTTCTATTTGTCGTGCGTCACCGTCTTCTTCTCATCACTCATGCACTTGTATCTCCACCAAGGTCAGTAGGCTACAACACCATAATTCCTTGGATTTTCAATGCACGTCATTCACCCACCCACCCACCGACAAGTCAGTCATCCAGTCTGCCTGCCTGCCTGCCGGTCTATCTGGGTCTAATCAAATCTGTGGCAGCAGTGTGAGTGCAGAATGCATGAAAACAGCTCTCGCTCTCCCCCTCCTCCCCAGCCTACTGCCCCCCTCTGACCTACTGCTCCTCTTCATCATCTCCTCCATCAGTATCAGCCCCTGCAGCTCCACCACTGGACACAAAACGCTACACCCACAGGACTGGCTTACACTACCCTGGTGTATATGTGTCTCTGTGTGTGGTGTGTTTTAGTGTTCTGTTGTGGTGATATACAGGCCGTGGGGCTTGGGAATTGAGGGAGAGTTCTCTTGAGAGTTAAGGGGAGGGATTAGTGAATCAGGCTGGGATTAGAAGTGTGTGTGTGTGTGTGTGTGTGTGTGTGTGTGTGTGTGTGTGTGTGTGTGTGTGTGTGTGTGTGTGTGTGTGTGTGTGTGTGTGTGTGTGTGTGTGTGTGTGTGTGTGTGTGTGTGTGTGTGGTAGAGGATGATTGCATTTTGGGGAGGGAGAGCTTTATCTTTTCTCCTCTGGGCTTCTGTCATGCCAGCCTGTGACTCAGTCCAAGTTGACAAGCGGCCACGTAACCGCTACAGACTGCCAGCAGATCAGAAAATGATCTTACAGAAGGTTAATTGAGTCTCTGACTTTGACTGCTTTGGTGCGAAAAGAGCAAACCTCCCTGAAGCAAACAGGATGTTGGGCACTCTGCAAATGCACTCCACCCATGTAAAACACTGTTAACCCCAAAGAAATAAAAAAAACAATCTTAAGTCTCAATTGACATGCATGCTTTTATTTTCAATACAGTGCAATGTCGGGGTTGCTCTTGCTTTATCCTAACGGATGCTTTTCTGTGTCTTTTCCCCCACAGGAATCGGGGAGCGGAGAAGATGACCGTCGCTCCCAGCCCCGGAGGTGAGGCCTGTTTTTAAACCATGTGTTTCTAGAGCTCATGTTTCTTTTTTCATGCAGCACAGGCATTGGATTCTCCGTTATGAGCCTCTTCTTGTAGGTCTGCACAATGTCCACCAGGGGGAGTGTGGCCTCAATGTTCACAGTGGGAATGAGTCTACCGACTTTGAAAGTGGAATAGAAAAAATGTTTGTGTGTGGTAAGCCTATTCGTGTCCACATTACACATCTACGCATGAGAGGCTAACTTCTGGTTATACTTTGCATTATTATCAATAGTATCAACTGATGGCAACAACAGTGCTCTGAGCTATTTGCTTTTGCCAAGGGTCTTTCTGTGTGTGGATATCACTGCAGATACGGTCCTTTGGTTCCTTGAATAGCCTATTATATGGTTCTGTTTTTATTTACATATTGTAAAATGGACTACACATGGAGTGTGTGTGTGTGTGTGTGTGTGTGTGATCATGATGTCCTAGTTTCACTTCCTCTTGGCTTCTCACCAGGTATTATACTAAATAAAGCCTTTGTTTACATGCACACCAAAATGCCTTATCCAAAGTCAAAGTCAACAGATGGTTATGGAGTTTGCTTCGTTCAATAATCACAAATGCACACAGATTTAAAATGTATATTTAATGATTTGGAGAAAAGTGTTTGTTACTGTGCATGGAGTGTAGGTATCGACCACTAAGCTTTGACTCACTGGTCGGATTGAGGCATGTTACGAAGAAACCAGTATGTAATTAAAGTGTTTAAAAGTTGTTGAACGTGGCTGAAGTGAATCATGAAGCTCATACAGAATGTATCTACATTTACTAAACAAAATACAGGCTGACACAACAGAACATGCTAAACAATTTACAAGTACATGTAGAGTGGACGCAAATGTCTTTGCATTGAAAACAATAGTCATGTGTGCATCTCAAAGTATTTGTGAACATTCTCATTAGTGAATCGTGAAATGCATTGTGCATTTGTGGTTATTGAGACTCTTCTGACTTGTGTAGTGTAGTTGTGGTGTTGCCCTGGAGACCCAGGCTTCAATAGAGAGTAGGATATCAAAGGCTACACTACTTTTTCATCTTAGCGCACTTTGAAAGACGGATTTGTTCGACTAATCTAAACCGTTTGAAGTGAAATCTCAGTGGTCGGGCTTCGTCAGGGTTGTTTCAGTTTTTCGTTTTTTTGGCAATTGACCACCATTGATCATCGGTATGACCTAAGAATTTGGATGGCATCGTGTGTAAATGATTACGGGTTCATTTTAAGGACAAGGCCGGCAAAAGTGTGTTTGTCTGATTGCAGACATCCATTTTCACGCTCAGAAGCAGCGTCCGGGTCTTTAGCCGGCTATCTGAGTGCCCTATATGCTGTCCAGAAACTCATTACAACTGATGTTTTTCCTTAAATGTGTTGGTGTTAAGCAATGGCGCACTAATGAAAAAAGGTAGAGCACATGATCAGGGCTTGTTTACTTCCTTTGCTCTCATTCAACACAGATGTTTTTAGAAGGAAAAAATTGCATGGTTGACTGAATGTTTGGCTTCGAACAGCATCACAGGTGGGTTGTTAATCGGTGTGAAAACCCCCGGTCCTAAGCATACTCATTACTGATAAATGCTGATTCTAGCGTCTTAGTACTGTGCTGAAATATCCCAATTGTACTGTTATTTTGTGCATGCTTATTTAAATTTGTCATCCCTTTAGAGCAGTTGGCACAGTAAAATGGTGAAACGGAGAGGCCTCATTTAGGAGAAACCAGCAGGCCTCGTGATATAAATTGGGCTGGGAAGAATAGCGGCCAGCCGTAGAGCATAAGGGATGAAGATTCCTGGCCCTATCGGATGAATTGAAACGCAGTGACTTCACCACCACTATCAAGCCTTTTACACACCCCAATACTCGCAAGACATGTGGACCCAATTATCTGTTAGGTCATTCTATGGGGCTACAGCTGGTGAAGTCATACTCACACACACACACACACACACACACACACACACACACACACACACACACACACACACACACACACACACACACACACACACACACACACACACACACACACACACACACACACACACACACACACACACACACACACACACAGGGATGCAGCCAAAGGCCACGCCGCCTGACCCCCCCCCCCCCCCGAGCATATTACATAAGAGTTGAGGTCTTTTTTAACTGCATGATCCACGCCCCACATATGGTATATGGAGGTATAGCTGCACAGCCCACTAGGCCTACATCCAGCTGCCAGGCGCGTTATAGGGGCCGCTTGTGTTGAGGAGGGGAAACGCTGTTCGAGGAAACGCTGTTCAAGGGCCGACACACAAACACAATGCAGTTGCACATGTGTTCATTCTCTTTCGTGTGTGTCTGTTTGTTTAGGGTAAGGGGGCTGTCCATTGTTATTCTTTCAGTCACACCCAACCATGCGCCATCTCTTTCTTCACCACAACTACAATCACACACACACACAAACACACAGCTGTTTGTGTTACTATGGGCCAGTCACCACAGCAGTCAAGTGTAACGCTACTGTAGTACGGTAAAGGAATCTCTGAAACGCCACTGCACTGAATGTTAGAACAGACGAGTCCCTCCACGTCTAGTGGTCAGCAGTTGGGTGGCCGGGGGGAACACATCAAGCGAACACCTCAATACTGCCCTCTTATTTGTTTTTAAAGTATTTCATTGAACACACACACACACACACACACACACACACACACACTATTTTGGGGCTTGTCTACCAAGGTTGAAAAAATAATCTGGTGTCAGTCTTTAAAGACAGTAATTGGTTGGTCGTGGCGCTTTAAGACAAAGTAATAGTTTGATACTCTGGATTCCCTTATGAAGGCATTGGGGATGGAAGGGTCAAATACATGCTTTACTTTGCAATGCTAACATTTACTGTGCCATTCTAGCTCTTCTTCCCACTTTCGCTCTCCAACACTCTGCAAATGTTGTGTAAAGGTAAGGCGTAGGAGGTAATTCTGGCTGTATAAATAGGGCAGACATCTAAAGTTGTCAAAGCAGTGAGGTGGCTCAGACCCTATTTTGAAAAGGCCTCAACGCCTCTTCCTTTTCCATAGATTGGTTTCAATAGACTGTTTGCATGTGGGTGTACAGTCTATTAAGGAGCTATAGGGTGTATCTTCTCAGGGAGTGTGGATGAGCACAGCTGAAGACAAGGAAGGAAGAGAGGGAAATGTTCAGTTTTCCTCCCTCTCTGACCCCGTCCGTCCCATTGTCTTTATGTCGCACAGTGTTTCCTTTATGCTACTTCACCAAAGCTCAGGATGCTGCTGCTGTTACATTTGCTTGGGGATTAGCAACAGTTAAATGTAAAGTCTGCACATGTAGGTGGAGCCCCAGACTTTTTTTTTTTTAAGAATACATTGGCAGACAATTGATGCACCTTTATTTTATTTATGTAAAATTCCACAACAACTGACAACTCAAATCAAGTTTGACATTTTAAAATGTCCACATGGTCATCCATATATAAACCCTTGTCATTGGGAACAACTGGCTAACCTAGTTCTGAATTATTTCAAGCAGTCAATACAAAGTATTTAGTTGGTACACAATAATATAGTACGACTGGTCTTCTAAACCAATCCCTTTCTATCACCAATACATACCAACACCAACACATACACTGACAAAGCAGGTCTATTGTTAAGGTAGGTAAAGTTAAGGTTTAGGTAAAGTTAAAGCCAAACATGTTGGGACATGCTTCACTGGAGAGACTGTGGACTGCTTTCCTGTAATTTAAACTTGAGACACCTGCTTCCTCTCTTTCTACACCTGCTGCTCTAAGCTACTTCTATTTAGACAGCACGTCATGTTGACGTCTTCAAACTAAATGAACGTTTTGAAAAATGTATCGTAGCAAATATAAATTGAACAAAAAAAAAAAAGAATCGCCGTCTGTATGAACTCCAACTTAATAGAGATTATCCTTTTGCTTTTAGCACAACATCTTTTGTCATGATAGGCAGGTTCTGTACATTTCTATAAAGAGTCTCTGACTCTGACTGCGTTTTCCCTGAAGCAAACAGGATGTTGGGCGCTCTGCAAATGCACTCCACCCATGTAAAACACTGTCAACCTCAACGGTTCAAAGAAATTAAAAAAACAATCTTAAGTCTCATTTGACACGTATGCTTTTATTTTCAGTATGTGCAATGTCGGTATAAGGAAGCTCCTCTATGGCAGAACACTGTATGGTAAACAGCTGGGCCCCTGCTGCAGCCTAGGAGGCGGTCTGGTGGTGGGGCTCACTCAGGGGGACTCCAACACATGCACACACACACACACACACACACACACACACAATATGACAACCATGACATCCAGGATGTCTGCTCCTTGTAACTCACTTTCATTACAGCAGTCAGAGGGGTGAGGGGAGGAAAGGGGGGCAAGGTAGACTTATGCAACCCCAATGAGGAAGCACGCAGACAAACAGCAGCCTCTCCTGTTTCCCAGCCCACAGATACTTGGAAAGAGTACTGGTGACCAGACTGACCACTCTAAACAGAGACACATGACTGCAACAGCTGTGTGTGTGTGTGTGTGTGTGTGTGTGTGTGTGTGTGTGTGTGTGTGTGTGTGTGTGTGTGTGTGTGTGTGTGTGTGTGTGTGTGTGTGTGTGTGTGTGTGTGTGTGTGTGTGTGTGTGTGTACAGTGATGGTGCCCTGGTTATTGTGGCTAATGTGATGTGAGAATTGTGAATTGGAGTGGAGGAATTGGAATAAGTCCAGTGTAACCTGAGAAACCCAGGTGTGTGTGTGTGTGTGTGTGTTAATTGCAGGGTCCTGTCTTGAGTATAATCCACCCCGTCATCAACACACACACACACACACACACACACACACACACACACACACACACACACACACACACACACACACACACACACACACACACACACACACACACACACTGCAAGCTAATGTCAAAAGCATATGTTCCTATAGGACAAGACTGTTATGCAGGGTACTGTATTTCATAACATTCCTTCGGACAAAACGTGTTTTTTTTCCCCAACCATTTCCCTCCCAAGACTGTTGTGTCCAAAACGCAGCACAGACCTAAGTGTACTGCATGAGACCACTTTCCATTGCTCATTATTTTTTATGGTGGATTACTTGTTATGCTGCTAGTCCGTGTCTAGAAAGACATTTGAAATGGGAGAGGAGGAAGTGCTGTGTTCTTTCAGAAACCCCCCACTCCACCCCCCCCCAACACACACACACACACACACACACACACACACACACACACACACACACACACACACACACACACACACACACACACACACACACACACACACACACACACACACTGGTAAGTATACATGTTTTGAGTTTAGGTTTGACTGTCCGCTGTCGGAGGTCTCGTACTCCTACTTAAGCTGAGTGATTTTCCCAGGCTCACCGGGAGCTGGACTGATGCTTATTATTGTAACCACGCAGAAAGAGCGTGGGCGGAAGAGAAGGGTCGGGGTGTCACTCTGCACTCGGGGTGACGACAAGTTCACCATGGGGTCTGAAGGAAGTCATGCAGTTGTGTTTGCTTATTTACTGTTTGCCTGGCCAAAAATAAGCTGAATACCCATAAATTTGTAAGGGGAATAATGTATAACTTGTCATTTCCTTATTGCAAAATAATGATTCACAACAGGGTGAATCACCCTGTCTGGGTTTATTTGGCAATAATGAACGGCTTGCTATACATTATCCCGCTTATTATACGGCTAATTACTAAAGAAATCAATAATTTAACACAAAATATAACAACAAAAAAATTGTATTGATTTAAAAAAAAAAAAAAGATTTTATTGCTTCCGCTAAAAAAAAAAGTGTTAGATTCTATGGTTGGAAGTAGCGTCCATAGCAACGGTACCATAGAATGCCGGAATTGACCAATCAGAATCGAGTATTCAACAAAGCCGTGTAATAATTAAGGGATTATCCAGCTTATACCATGGCTACTTGCAAATCATTAAAAATATAAGGGTGTTGATTCATATTTTGGTGTAATTCTGTCTCAAAAGTACAACTTTTAGCTCGCACTACTTTTTGTGTCTCTGGCCCCCCCAGAGATATATCTGGGTCTGACTAATGCCTAATGTCAGCTAACATGAGATTTATATGGAATACGGACGTTACCTTATTACTCCAGTAAATAGAGTCGATCTTAGTAACGACATGGTAACGTTAGTAGTGTTACCATGTCGTTACTAAGATTGACTATTTACTGGAGTAATAAGGTAACTTACCTTATTACCTTATTATTAATAAGGTAACTTACCTTATTACTTTGGTAAATAGAGACGATCTTAGTAACAACATGGCAACGCTACCTTGGCAACGGGGAAGCTTTCTGAACGTAGTTCCATCCGAGTCAAGTTGACAGTTATTAACGTTTCCTTCAGCGCATTAATTTTTATACCCGTGATACGGCTGCTTATGTTACGATCACGTCATAGCCGTGCATGTTATCAAAAAATAATGCACACCTCTCCAGCCAATCAGAATCGAGTATTGGTATAAACAAATATAAAATATACAATTTTAAATCAGAATCAGAATTAAATTAACTAACAAATTCTGCCTTAATAAACTCAACTACCCCCATCACAGTACACACAACAACACAAGCAGCCCCACTGAGTATTTTTAGTAGGAATGTGCTGATTACTGGAGTTTATAGAAACCCCCTGGCTCCTTCATTTCTATAAGCAAAAAGTATGGCATCCACAATGCATCCGAAGCATTTGCTGTTGGTCCTCCACTGTCCTCCATTACTCGGTGGCTTTAATTCATGCCGTCCACGTATCGTCCATGAGTCCACAAGTAACAACAGATCGAGACCAAATAAATGCGTCAGTATTCAAATACTTAATCCTCGAGCGGCGTCTAGCCGACCACAGTCTCTAGCGATAATGACACACCCCGGCAACACACACACACACACACACACGCACACGCACAGTTCCCCATGCATGCAGATTACAGAACAAAAGGCTGGCAGAAAAATTGGTCAACACCGCCGAGCTGTATGACAAGAGGCTTATGAGACCACTCTCTATAGCCCCGTCAGATTGTATAGTAGCACACCTGCACACCGTCTCTTCCCACATACACGGAGCCATGTGCTCATCATCAGCATTACAAGCGGCCCTTCGTGCTGTGTGGTGGGGCTGCCAGCGGTTTGAGGTTGGTGGTAGGTTGGCGTCGCTTTATTGAGTTGCTGTCCAGAAACGTTGCTTTGCGTCGTTTTTCAAATCAAGCGACGGCCTGGCCAACAGGTGGACGGCCCCGGCGCGGCTGTCGCGTGCGGTACAGCGGGAGTCCAGAGCGTCAGAGGCCGCGGCGCTGTCCGTACGCCAGCGCCTAATCCCCGGGGGAAAAAAAGGGCCAAGTCTCCTTTTGTTTCCGACTGTCCCTTTTTATGTAACAAAACCGCCGTGTTCCCCTGGGAGAGCGGAGACCGTCGGTGTTATTCTGAAATTGCCAATTGAACCCCACAGCCCCGTGTGTGGGTTTTAATTCGCTCTCATCTGCCCCAAAAAAAGCACACTTGCGTATTTTATATACAGTTTATTATGTTCATCTAAAAAAAAAAAAAAAAAATGCAAATCCCATGTCCTGTCAGAAGACATGAGACAATGAGGGTCTTTTTTTTTTTTTTTTGCTGGCCGGTGATGCAGCGGCCACGATGAAGCACTGGGACTGTGACCCTTCCTCCCCCCCGCTTCCCCTCTTCCCCTCCTCTCCTCCCTCCCTCTCCCTCCCTCCCTCCTCTCCCCCATTTCGGCGGAGCACATGTTCTGAGACTCCTCCCCCCTGGAGGACTTCCAGCCATGTCTCTCTTTTCTACAGACAGTTAGTCCGCTGCTCGGAGGCGGTAGCACGCGCGTCGCCGGATTCGCCGCTTCGTAATAAGTGAACGTGAACGTGTTTTTTTTGGCGTTGGAGGCGACTTTTAACCGTAGGTCCGGTGGTGGTGGTGCTTTGTGGGGACGACAGACACCTGCTGCAGCGACAGACGGGTTGCTTGTTTTTTAAAATATTTTTATTTTTATTTTTCCGCGTTTCATTAAAAAACATTGAATGCTCTCCGTTGTCCGCCTCCTACAATGAGGTTTAACGTGAGCGCCGGAGCGAAAGTGAGAGTTTGACTGGTGGACCAATATATTTAAAAAACATTTTTTAGTCCCATTTTTGCGACGACTTTTTTTTTCTCCAAAAGACGGCATGACGCTTGGCACGGTACCGGACACCGGTACCGGTACTGGTATCGGTACCGGCACCGGTTCCTCGGGGGACTTCTGCTCGTGCTGCGGGGCCAAGATCGTGCCCTACTTCAGCCACGACGCGGTGGTGTCCCAAAACCAGATCAACCAACTGTAAGTCCAATTACCCAATTAGGCCCAACTCACACGTTGGGGGGGGGTACAAACTTCACTTGTACTCTTGTGGAAGATGTCTAATCATTTTTGTTTTATAAGTTTTAAAGTTGCTTCTTCCAGGGTTACTCATCACACTTTAAATGAGGCTACCTGCCCATGGAGACAGTGTGCCGTATTGGCCATTGGTGACTCATTGCTGTCTTGGCTGGTTCCTCTGACAAACAACTTTAATGGGACTACACAGATATCCATATCAGTAAGGCTAGTTGCCACTGTTTCACCATCCAGGAGTTTCCCCCCCGCCCCTCCACAGGCACTTGTTCTGTTTTAGTTTTGGTGTGGTGAGTCAAATGCTCCTCCAACCTGCTACAGCTCCCAGATGGGAGACACAACACAATAACCTGACCCTGTTATGGATGTTAGTTAGCTAGATGCCAAGGCTTTGTCCATCTCATTGAATTGCCGGCCATGGGAAGTGCTGGTCCGGTCTTCGTTCGCAGTCCGAACTCTAAGGCAGCTACACATCGTTTCAGGTATTGTTTAGAAGGCAGTTGTGATTTATGGAAGAACTTGCGCCCCCCCACTTTAGCAGACGAAAGGCAAAGCCTTGAGTTACGAGAGCGGATACTTGTTAAGATAAGTCTGCCTTTTGTACAACAGATCAAAGGCCGAACCTATCTGCTTCTGTGATGGGTAGTAGAAGAGTAATCTCTTTCATGTGCGCACAGGAACTATTGACTATTCTACTCTTATTGACTATTCTTTACTTCAATTCTAACTCGAATATTGTTAGTGTACTGCATGGGTCCCTATTCAACCTTGTGGGTCACACACACAAGCCAACCTGGTTCTTAAATCGCCCTGTTTTATATGGCCTTTGAGATGTTAATGTTGGAGAAGGTTATTGTTGGTATTGCTCCTCAGGTCACCCTAAGCCTAGGTATTGAGCAAACATTTAAGAAAGTTGCACAAGACGGATTTAGGGTTAGGTTTTATAGCATGCAATGTAATTAAAGGCATGTGTTGCTGGTGCTTTGCCAGCAGATGTCTGAAAGCCTAAACTTCCTTGTTTTCAACAGCTCATGCTGTTTAGTAGGAGCAAGTGTGTTTTTGTTTATCCTCTGTAGTACCGGTTGGCAGGGGTCAACTGACACGCAAGTCCCCTTCAACACAGCAAGAGTCACAGTTATTTAGACACTTGACGCAGGATGTTGGTTTCCTTCCCCTGTACTTGGATTCTCTGTGTGTGTTTGTCCATGCGTGTTTAAAACGCATGTATGGGCCCGAATATCAGTGGGAATTGTAATGTTTAACCAGGGTTTGGGTCCTTGGGTAAATTACAGGGCCACTGAGTTTTTCAGTGGAGATAAGTGTTACCTGGTGCATTGTTATTTTGCTTATTATACACACTGTGTGTGTGTGTGTGTGTGTGTGTGTGTGTGTGTGTGTGTGTGTGTGTGTGTGTGTGTGTGTGTGTGTGTGTGTGTGTGTGGTTTGATAAGATTGTGCACATGAGCAATGGATTCTGGTAACAAAGAATTTTCCTTGTTGACCTGCCACAGTTGTACAGGGAAGCTATATACAGTAGAAGTCCCTTTTGTCTTTCTGTGGGCCTTCAAGGAGGAGTAGGCCATAGCCATATATTCCAATAGTTCAATTGACTGGATTAATCACGGTCTGCCTCACTTTTATATTACTGGTCATATTAATGGTGCCCAGTGAAGGGCAAAGAGTTGAAATGTCATTGGCTCCCGTGTTGTTTAATGACTCCCTTGGAAATCCATTGAAGTGGGCCTTGGCATCGTGTTGCTGCTTTTACTAGCCCTGATTTCTGGTCTTTCTTGTGACATTTTGTTGTACAAGAAAGCCTGGAAGAAGAGCCCAACAGTCTGGGCAGGCCAATCGGGTGGCACTTAAGCTGTGATTGGGCGGATTGGTCTTGACACGAATCGAAGGGCGGAACCGGCAGCTCGATAGACCAATGGCTGGCTGCAACCACAAATGCAAATGGCAGGGAGGGAGCTAAACCGGTTAAAGCAACGCATTGGGTCAGAGTACTGCTATACCTTAATATGGTTGTTGTTGTTCATCCTAACAATTCAACCTCATGTAGAACCAGTCACATAAAGCGCCATTTCCTCCAAATATTATGTGGTTATTCTTTGTCATTAGTTTTGTACTATTGTACAATTCCATGTTTTTACAAGGCATTTGCTCTAATATGGAGGTGCTTTGGGGTACAACTTTTGACACTGTAGTTGGACTCATAAGTCTTAACCAGTTGGAGGTTGAGGCTGGAGGTCTTGAATCCTTAGTGTTTTCCATTCATGATATGGCTCTACTGTAAGTTCCCTTGAAGGGGCTTTCCAACCCGTTCTTCTCAGAATAGCCCAGCACTGTACCTCTGGGTCAGCTTCTGACCTACCCTGCTGGCGTGCGTGTGCGTGTGCGTGTGTGTGTGTGTGTGTGCGCCAGACATGTTCTCTGGACCTGTTGGGAAACTGGATTGGTAGGAAGTTTCCCACATGTCATCTACACAAACTGTCAGGACCTGCAGTGCTCCGCCAACCAACTGGCAGTTTGTGAAGAACGTCTTATCATTTAGTTTTGGCCTGGAATCTGTCCCTTTTTATCAGTTCATTCACCCTTTCCCAACACACTTAACTGAGCCACTTGTATTGAATCTTGAATATGGTTTCTTGACTTGAATCCACCCCCTTATTTATGCTTTGACTAGTATTATTGATCATTTGCCACCTAATAATGATAATTTGTTTTGTTTTACGTGCCTTGCAAGATGTTCAAAGACACTATACATCACATTGAAAACAATAAACACACAAACTTCTTAAAATTGGATAAAAATGTTTACAGCATGGAATGTGGGGAATTACATATACCTCACACCTCATGTCTCAAAGTAACAAAGCCTAATATGTGGACCACGTGCTGTTTCTATGTTGCTTGCTCTGCATTGCTGGTATGGGGTCTACTCTCTCTCCCCCTATTTGTGTTGGTCTTTCTTGGTTCCTCACACACACTGCAGGACACTCTCTCAGGCTGTCAAAGGTTGTGTAAGTGTGCATGGTTGTGAGCTCCTAAGCGCGGCCTGGCCTGCATGCAGCCTGGCCCTATATTTATCCCAGCCCCCATACTGAGTGACTAATATGGGCAGAAAGAAGTCGAGTTTGGGGGGGAGGTGGATGGGGGGCGGGGGGGGGGGTCACCCAGTTTATCCGCCTGCTGCTGTAGAGCAGTCCCAACATAGCGATGATTGTGCTGCATGGATGACTGTTGCCCTAACAAGTACCTAGTGCTTGTGCCCAGGGTCTGCGATGGCCACCTGCCAAAAGATGACCCGCCCCTGGCTCTGTTATCTGGGCCTTGTCTTCTTCATCCAGCCCTGAGCCACTCACTCACCACCACTCCTTCCCTCACTCACCAGCTGCACCTGTTTGTTTTTCCCTATCACTCTGTGGTCCTCTTTGATTCTCCATTCACACATTGTGTATTTGACCTAGTTGCAGCAGTCCTGTGTCATGTTGTGTTTCTGTTTCCATTACAAAATGTAGGATAAATGTAGGTTGGGTCAGAAAGGGATTGCGTTAGATGGTATATGCAACTGACACAATTGCCAGAGTTAAGCCCTCAGTTAATAAAAAATAATAATAAATGCTTGCTACGTCTGTGCTTTGATATTTTTGTAAGGAAATGTGCCACTTCAGATGTAATGTCTTAAATATGAGGCCTATTTTTTGCATTTTAAATATACCCTCTACTGCAAGTAGGCATCACTTTTCTGAATACCCTATCAATAGCCAAGACTTTTAAAGGACTTCAGTAATTTTAGCCACAGCACACAGAACTTTACACCCCACCTGACACGCCAGCAGGAATTCTACTATTGCTGTGTGAGTGCGTGTGCACACTTCGCAGCGACAGTAGTAGCATTACCCTACGACATTGTACAGTAACATGGTAACGACACTCACCTAGATCTGGTCATTGCCAAGCACATGAGCTGGAAGTGTGACAGGGATCCAGACACAGCAACTGTACGTGTTATAACTAGATACAGTAGAATGGCTGAGCCCAAAGGTTTTCAGGTCAACCTTTTTTTAAAGCGACTGCATGTTGGATCACATGCCGTGAGCTGATATGGTTTCTCTACAAAGGGCAATAGAAACATGCACAGAGGTGTCATGTGGCGTGTTCACACGGTAGCAGTGTTCAACTGACGGCAGCAAGCCATTCATTGTTATTCGAAGGGACTTTGATGGAAAGCAGTGTATTCCGGGCACCTCCACAATAAACATAACCTTCTGTCAAGTAAATCAAGCATGTTGAAGTCTTTGTTGCCCATCATCATGTGCCAAGACAGCCCCATTACAAAAGTAGGACACCTGATCACATAAGAAGATGGCTATTGGACGCTATCCACGTCAATCACCACAAGTAACCATAGCGACATGTAGTTTCTGTAGTTGTGGTTGTATGGTCATCATTTGTACTGTTTTTTTTTCACCATTAACATTTGACCATTTGTTTTAATTGGAGAGAGTCAGGGAAATGCCTGAAATTGGCTTTGAGAAACATTGAGGAATTTCTTAATACCTCAATGTTGACTCAATTTGGCAACACTAAGGGTGCCAAGTTGCTCTGATTCAGTGGTAAGTGTTGAAACAAGGTGTAATGTAAGATAATGCAGAGTAGAAGAAGTGACGTGTATGCCAAGAAGTGGTTTGTTGATGTCAAATGTGGGGGAGAGGAAGTGAGGCAAGGGGAGACGGGAAATACCAAGATCAGAGGGAACATGGTTTTTTTCATACCAATGATGCTGGATTCATCTCACAAAAATTGGCTACATTTTTATTATTCTGTTTTGTTATTCTTTTTTATTATTACTTTTTGTTATGTTGGTGTGAGTGGTAGTCTTTAGTTCAAAATCAAATCCCTCAATGAATCAAAACGAGTAATAAGTATACCCTGGAAATAAGGAAGATGGCTATAATTGCACCCATGGGCAGATGTCTTAAGTCTGAGAGGACAATGTCCTCCAAAATCCTCCAAGGTATCAATTTCCGTCATAACATTATGTCAAAGTTAAACTATGCAGTCAGGTTCCACACCTTCACATGGCATTATCTGCGACTGTTGAGGTATTGCAGTTTCAAGCTAGCTTCATGCTCATTTCAGTTCTTCCAAGAGACAACTGGTGTCCAATAGAACGATGGGACACAAATGGAATGAATCCTAGCTAGTTGTGGTGGAAGCGCCTCTCTTTGGCTTCAGGTGGTGTTGGCGGTTTGCAAGTGTTTCCCTTCTCTCTCGGTCCTCCCCTCTGGACCTGGAGGCTACGAAACCAATAGCTATTGTATAACGATTCTTCTCAGTTTGGCTTAACATATTGCTGCACTGAGAACAGACTCAAGATCTAGTTTTACCGGCAGGAAGAAAAGAAGACAATGTATAAACAAATCAGTGGCAGCAGCTATAAAGTAGGATGGTAAAATAAGGAGTTTGTGCACTGTAACTTGAGTTTAAACAAAAAAGCTAAGTGGGTCAATTTGAAAAAGTGCAGGGCCATTGTAAAAAAACACAATTTTGTTTCCCAAGTCTTGTTCAGCCGTCAAAAGCCTGCAGGTTATAATGGTAAGTTGTACTGTGCAATGGTTGTATTTATAAAAAACTAAGTCTGTGGGAAGGCTGATGTATTAATTCTAAGCAATTATAAGTAATTTAATTCTCTTTATGTGCCAAACAGAATTTGTGCTACAAGTTCTGTCATAGGCCTAACAAAACTGTCATTGGTCTGGGTTTCTGCATTGCATTGGCTGTGCAAAGAGGTTTTGTGAACGAATGCCAGGTTCAAAGTTTCAAAGAGTGACTTTCCTGGAGCAACATCTTGTGCGTGTTGAATCATAACTGTTTGGTGTCCATCCCGTGGTTGTCGTTTGACTCAGAAGTAGGGCCCAACTTGTTTCATGTTTACTTTTACTGCGACAGTACAGGACTCCAGAGGCACTTGAACAGATCTGTTATTGGTTCATCTAAATCCAAGATGTATTTTTCTGGTGATCTGTTACTCAATGTCCTGACCTCACTCACAGTTCACGTAGTTTGTGTAATTACCCCTTTGCATTTCAGGTGGAGTGTAGTGGACACGCCCACTAGAGCGTATGCATTATGTATGCCTTCTTGGAGAATGTTTCTCCAAAAAAAATTAAAAAAGATTCATCACTTCTTTTATAGTCCCATAAACCCTCATAACAATACCCCACCGCCACTTCGCTCATCCGTCCCTATTGGCAGATTGACTGACTGACAGTGTGTGAACTGTAAGTGTGTGTTACGCAGCTGTGCGCAGAATCAGGGAAGGAACATTATGTCCCGAGTTGTGCAGAGTTCACGTTGGGGCTCTGAGGCTGTTGTTGCCCTGCGAGTCGGGGAGCTCTGGGAGCTGAATGGAGCATTGTGAGGGTGACATAACGGCCCTTCGATGGCGCTCTTCTGCTCGCCGTCCCCATCATCCGACTGTCTTGAGACCGCGTGGTCGGCAAGTGCGTGCGAGGGACAATCCGAATTATATAACCGCGTGAAAAAAATTATTCGATTATGTCACTGGCAGGGAGGGGGGAGAGGTCGAGTTCGATTTTAAAAAATGTCTTGAGGTTTTGATTCTGAGGTTATTTTTCTCTCCTCCCCTGCCCACTTCTCTCCTATCCTCCTCTCCTATCCTTGCCTCCTCGTCTCCTCTCCAGTATCAGCGAGAGCTTCCTGACGGTGAAGGGCGCAGCTCTCTTCCTCCCCAGGGGAAGCAGCCCCACCCCGAGCTCCTCCTCCCATGTCAGCCAGCGCCGAAACAAACATGCAGGTAAAACACAGGCACACACACACATTCTCTCTCTCTCACTCACACGCACGCACGCGCACAGGCAACTCTATCCAATGTCTTAAATTCAAGGTTTTCTAAGACATTCTCCCTCCAGCCTCTCTTTGAAAGTCTGTCACCGGGCAGAGGTTGAGGACTTTGCCGGGCAGAAACAAAAAGTGTGCGCACTCACCTGGTGTCGTGTGTCCAGATGTATTCGGATAGTCGCACCTGGCATTAAACAAGCGCCTGCAGTGACTATTTTGTAAATGCTTTGGCTCAACATGTAAACAACTTTCACATTGTTGTTCCATTGTTGCCTTATTGCCTGGAGATAACATACAAGAAAAAACACGACCACAATGACTGAGGTGCCTGAGAGGTCGCATGATGAGGCACAAACGCATCCCTGTTCCTTAACTGCCGTGTCCCTATATTTGTGAGAATGCTTGAGATTACCCACTACTGCTAAACACCAACATCAAGTCAAGAGTGGACAATGAGGTCATGTCACCCGCCAATAGAAGAAGAGCATTGCATAGAACTGGGTTGACACAAGGGTCATGGATGCTACAGGACACGGTGTGTTGTGTGATCTCACGATGCTGATGGTCACTCTTTGTTTATGTTCAGGTGACCTCCGGCAGCACCTCCAGACCATGTTTACCCTGCTCCGGCCAGAAGACACCATCCGCCTGGTCAGTGCAACACACGCGTACCCCAAATGAAAAAAAAGTGAAAAAGTTCTTGTTAAATCTTACGTGTCTTTGTCTGTCTTGTCAGGCGGTGCGTCTAGAGAGTTCCTACGCCCAGTTCACCCGCTACATGGTGGTGGTCTCCACCAACGGCCGGCAGGACACGGAGGAAAGCATCGTCCTGGGCATGGACTTCACCTCATCTGATAGGTCAGTGCCATTGCAACACTCATCGACAATCACATCAAGTTCTCCTTTTGGAGTACCGGAAGTAATTTAAAGAGTCAACATTAGGCAAACTGATACGTCCTAGCCTATTTTTGTTTTCTTGGTCGCACACCCATGGGATTTGAATGTGAGCCCGTTGCCAGTGGGCCTAATACTGTGAAACCTTTTTCTGTCGATTTATTTATTTTTTCGTTTTACCCCCTCTAGCTGGTAGCGGATGAGGTGTCATATCTCCCCCACACACACACACACTATGTAAGCGCTTTGAGTGACCTCCAATAAAGCGCTATATAAATCCAATCAATTATTATTATTATTATCTAGCTGCTGCACACTCGGCCTGGTTCTGCCCCTGTGGAGCGACACCCTGATCCACCTGGATGGAGACGGGTAAGACTACTTTAACAGACCACCTCCTCTAGCTTATACACAATAATACCTCTGACACTGCAACCCAAAAAAACACCGTTCTACACTCATTGATTTGTTTGTTGAGACTGATTTCTCTTTCTCTCTTTCCCTCTCCCTCCACGTCGGCAGTGGTTTCAGTGTGTCGACAGTCAACAGGATCCATGTGTTCAAGCCGGTGTCGGTCCAGGCCATGTGGTGAGCAGCCCTCTCATTCCCTTGTCTCATTCACTTCTCGCAGGCAGCAAACCATGCTTCACGTTAAACCAAAACTAAAATGGAAACTTTATTTATTTGTGTAGATTCCTGTAGGTTGGTCTGCTGTAAAGTGAACACGTCTCAGTTGAGATTGTGTTTTGCAGATGTACTCTACGGCCTTGCCACTTTCTACTTTTCAATTTGTTTCTTTCTATTGTGAGCTCTCCTGTCTTGCCTTTCTCCACCACCAACACCACACGCCCTCCCCTGCTCCACGTAGTACTTATCTGGCCTCTGCTTTCGCCTCTCTCATGTCCCCTTTATCAAGTTTGTTCCAGTGACCTCTCACCTCACTGTTCACGTCGACGACCTCTGAACTCTCCCCGCTATCATTGTTTTCAGGGAGAGCGCCATGCGCCCCTCCTCTCCCTGTATTGACCTTTTTTCCGACCCCTACCTCCCCTCCCTCACTTTTTCATTTGGAACTTCAAGTGCATTTTTGTTTCTTCCTTTCCCTCTGTTTTTATCCAGCCCTTTTAGTCTTACAAAAACGTTTTTTTTGTATCCTGACACCCATCTATCTTTCTCCCTGCCTGGGTTTCTTGACGCCTGCAGCTACCCTGCTATTTTAGTTAGCGAGTTATGATGAAGAGGCACTCACACCACATGTAATTCAGACAGTGAGAAACGTGTGAAGGCACAGAGTAAAGAGGTGCGAGAAGCAAAAGAGAAGCCATTAAACCCGCAGTGTGACCTCTCTCCCTCCCCGCATCTCACACATTCTACTTGCACATGTGCAATGATAAATAAAGCTTCTTCTTGACCTTTTCTCCATCTCTCTCTCTCCCGTCTGTCCGTATGTCTCCCCGTCTTTCCCTGTGAGTCAGGTCTGCGCTGCAGTCGCTCCACAAGGCGTGCGACGTGGCCCGCTGTCACAACTACTACCCGGGCAGCCTGTTCCTCACCTGGGTCAGCTACTACCAGAGCCGCCTCTCTTCTGACCAGTTCTGCATCAACGAGTGGAACGCCATGCAGGACGTCCTGTCCCATCGCCCTGACTCACCTGTCCTCTTCACCGACGTGTAAGACCGCGTGTGTGTAATTGCATGATTGTGTGATTGCGTGATACGATGTGTGCACATTTCCTCACGCTGAGCCTGAGAAAAGATTTGTGACACACGCCAGCACTTACAACACGTGTGCTCGTATCGGCCGGACACGGAAGCCTGCTTGTGGTTTCACAGCGGCTTTAACCGCGAGCTCCGGCTGCACGCAGAAGCCAGAAGTGCTCGGTGGCTTTCTGTGCCACCGGCGTTGCCAAACCCCAACCCCAAGTGCCGTGGCCCTGTTCACAGCTCTCCGGTGGCTCCCCCTCCAATCATAGAGGGGGGGGGGGGGGGGGGTCACCATACACTCACACGCCATCATGCCACCCTGTTGCCAATAGGTGCACAGGGCTGCATGCGCAAAAAAAAAGGGGGGGGGGGGGGGTATAACGTTTGGCAGATTTACGGCTTCACTTTCAACAGAGAAGTTCCCTGGCATGCCTCTGACTCACGTGCCTCAATGCTTATTTAAAGCATATATATATATATATATATATATATATATATATATATATATATATATATATATATTCACAGCTATGCACAGTCCTGTCAGAGCATGGAACATCCGAAATAGCCCTGGCCTTGATTTATGCTCAGGGAGGGGCGGTGGGGGGAGTGAGGGAGGTTTGCTGAAGAGAACAATGTACAGAAACTAACGGGATGGACGGAGGCAGGTGGTCGGCTAAGGAGGTGAAGACAGGAAGAGAGACCGAACAATAGGCCCACTGCGCCTGCAACATGAGTGGCTGGAGTGAGAGGGATAGAGAGGTGCGTGTGTGGGAGGGGGGGAGTGGGGGTGGGTGAGTGGGTAATGTCCTTCTTTTACAGCACAGTACCGCCTCTGGTTTACCGACATTCATTGTGACATTGTTGACACAGCATCTACTGTCAATGTAATGTAGTGCGTGTGTTAAACAAACTGAAACCGATTAACATGCACACAGTCACGCACCCCATTGCTTTATTGTATATACCCACTATACTACCCACTGATCTCAGCTATGATCCATGTTACCGGACGAACGGGTTCATCTTGCCTCCATGCGAACATGCTTTCCAAAACAAAGGCTGTGTTTGTCCTCCTGGTCAGGGTAGGGCTCATACTGGTCAACTTATGAGTTGTGACGAGGGGGAGGGTTCAATTCCCGTAAGAATTTTCCTCCTTCCCTATCATCAATTTCAGGAAATAACATATCATTTCCATGGGTCCGGTGTTCTCTCTCACTGTTTTTTTTTTTTCAGTTTTTTCTTGTCGTGTCACTCATACCTGCGTGTGTTGTGGTGAACATGTTGTGGCTTGTTTTGAGGTCAAGGTCCCTGTGCCGTCTTGGTAACCTGACATTTCATTTTTAGCGAAGGGTTGGGGGTTGGGGGGGGGGGGGGGGGGGGGGCATAAGAGACAGTGAGTCTATACTGTCTTATTCAGACCCAGACATACAGCCGCACGCACACTCTCAGAGCAACCTGTGGCATCTTCCTCAAATTAGGGTTAACAAGGTTGTGTGTTTGAAGGTAAACAGGGGGCCTCTTTCCACTATCTCCATGAACACAGAAACACGCACAGCAGAAGGCCTTTCGGAGAGATACGAAAGAGAGCGCGTGTCTCTCTGGAGACTTAATTAGGACGCTTGTTATCATCCACATTGCGTTCGTAACCAAAATACCCCAGGCCTCAGCGCGGCGTGCCTGGATACCGAGAAGGCACGGCAGCCGCGCTCCACAAGGCCACTTTGTGTTGGAACACCAACGGTCACCGCAGTCTCACATTCTCCTCTCCTCCCACTGCCGACTTCTTGGAACCCGGGACAAGCAGGGCAATTCTCTTCCCTCTCGAACAAGTCATCCCATTGAAAAGTGTCAAGGAAAAAAAAAAACACACACGTACAAACCAGGGAACAGTAAAAATTAATACATGGTGCTCCAATCTGACGGCAAGGTGGCGGCTAGCATCTACTTGTGTGTGTGTGTGTGTTTGAATCCATCCTGGTGACATTCCAGGTGTTTAATCGGGTGCGGGTGTGTGTGTTGTGTCCACAGACCCACGGAGAGGGAGCGCACAGAGAGGCTGATCAAGACACGCCTCCGAGAGATCATGATGCAGAAAGACCTGGAGAACGTCACCTCCAAGGAGGTAGGGGAGAGAGACGCACACACATCACATAAAATGGCTGTTTGGATTCATAACATTGTTATTCCCACAAATGGGAGGAATGACAAGTCTATTGCCATAACCAGAGCTGCATGTACAACATCTTTGAAAGAAAACAAGCCTTGTTATTCTAGGCTTATTAGATCGCCTTGTTTGTACATGGAAGACCGCCTCTGTCCAACAGAGATATTGACTCGACTTATTCATCTGTTGTGTTGGTCCATTGAGTTGACCTCCCGGAATCCGTCTCCACGGTGACCGAGCCACCCGTGATGGCAGTTAAAGCCCGCAATTGACGTTTTTAAACTTGACATGTTCCCCTGGGCAGATTCGGACCGAGCTGGAGATGCAGATGGTGTGCAACCTGAGGGAGTTTAAGGAGTTCATAGACAACGAGATGATTGTCATCCTGGGCCAGATGGACAGCCCCACCAAGATCTTTGACCACGTCTACCTGGTGAGAACGCACCACCCCACCCCACCGCCCACAAACTGCTCAAACACCCCCCATATGTCGGTGAGATCAAAGTCTTGGACAACGGCGATAACGCGATGTCCCGCGTCCCGTGCGTGCTTTAAAAACGCACCGGACCAAAGACGAGACTTTGTTTTATTGTGGCCAAAACCGCCCCCACCCCTCTGCTGGTTTCATTAACTCTTGACTGCTATGCGTTCCTGTGTGTCTCTCTAGGGGTCTGAGTGGAATGCGTCTAATCTGGAGGAGCTGCAGAACAGTGGGTGAGCAGACGCCGACATTCTCTGAACACCACAACACCACACTCTGACACATACACACACTGACTCAGATGTCCTCCCCTTAACTTATCTTCCACACTAGCCCTCACACTTGGAACGACCATGCTGTTTCCCAAACAGATGTTTTCTCTCACATCTAATGATGCCAATGAAACCCCCATCGTGGTCTGTTGCATCATATCAATGCAACAGACCACGCGTTGATGTGTTTTGAATGTGCGCCACGGGAGATTTCTGAAACATAAATGTATAATAACTGTGATGGTTGTTTTAGCCGTCACTTTGTCACGAGAGTTATGGCGGCCACCGTGTGTTCCCTGCAGGGGTGGTCAGCTCATTTTGACTTTGGCATTCGCAGGGTGCGCTACATCCTGAACGTGACCCGGGAGATTGACAACTTCTTCCCGGGGGTATTTGAGTACCACAACATCAGGGTGTTCGACGAGGAGGCCACCAACCTGCTGGAGTACTGGAACGAAACGTACAAGTTCATCTCCAAGGCCAAGTATGAACATAGACGCACACACTATTCACCTCGGTCCACACCCACATGCAGTCAAACTACATTTACTACTGCAGCATAAATTATGAATCAATATCACGGTTAAAGGTGCGCTCATCAATGTTCTTTTAGAAAACCAAATGACGCATGGCAATAGGGCTTGTATCGCAATGACTGCCTTTTTGGGAGCATTGGAATGTTAGTCATTATGTTGGTAGTATTGTTTTTTTGGTCATTGTTTAGTAATACATCGTGAATAATAAATAAAATAATAAATAAAGGATTTGTCATTATGAGACTGCTAACAGCGTTTCTCATGCGAGGCATTACAAAAGACAAATTTGGCAAAACAGTTTTCATTAGCCTAGGTTACGGGAAATTGGAAAATCTACATTGATTTAGGATTTCCCAGTACTAACTCTCTTGAGTATCACCAACAATAAATCCCATAATGCATTCTGATGTACAAGCCCTATTTGGCATGATTTGGAAAAAGAGATCCTGCTCAGTAATCCTCAGTTGTTGAACATTCATCTCTGTGGGGAAAACATCATGAGTCCAACGTAGTTTGAATATTTGTAAGAGTTTTAATTCTGTGTGCAGGACATCATTGAATGGCTTTGGTTATCGTTGCCCCTCCTCCCCCTTTACAGGAAGGCTGGGGCCAAGTGTCTGGTGCACTGCAAGATGGGCGTGAGCCGCTCGGCATCCACGGTGATCGCTTACGCCATGAAGGAGTACGGCTGGGACCTGGAGCAGGCCTTCGACCACGTCAAGCAGTGCCGCGCCGTCACCAAGCCCAACCCCTCCTTTATGAAGCAGTTGGAGGAGTACCAGGGCATCCTGCTGGCCAGGTATGTGCCTCCCATCAAGGAGGAACTCATCTGTCTGTATGTAGGTCGGCTTAAAGGGCCCCTGTTTTACCACCAGGTGGGAGTGTGATTAGCCATGACAAGCCATTTCAAAATGGTCATATGACTACCCTTGTCGTAGAAAGGGAAAATATGCATGGCGATGCACTCCGGCCTTAGACAGAGATGAACGTACCACACATACAAGCCTGTGTATTCCTACTCCCCAGTAATTGTCTCTTTGTGTTTCTTCTCAGTAAACAAAGGCACAACAAACTGTGGCGCTCCCACTCGGATGGCGATCTATCGGATCGCCCCGAGTCCCTGTGCAAGGCCACCTCCCACTCACTGGGCCGCTCCGACCCGCACAACAACAACATCTCCTCACCCTCGTTGCATCACTTCCTGGGCGTGGCCGTGCTGCAGGCCCTGGGCGCTGAGCCCCTGGACGGGCAGGCCAAGGCCGCAGACACACACTTGCCTCAACCCAACGGTGTGTGCGACTCAGCCCAAGAATTCAGCTCCCGCCTCGCCCCGGTCCCCAGGCCCTGCATGGCAGCCACCCTCGTCCCCGTCGGCCTGCCCATAGCCGTGCCCAACCCGCCGTCCTCGCTGCACCTCCCGCCTGAGCCTTCCCCGGATCGCCTCGATGGTAGTGACTCGGAGCAGGAGGTCTCCCCGGTGACTGCCGGCTCCAGCGACACCCTAGAGCGCTCCCCATCTGAGGGGCCGGCCAGCAGCACCGCCAGCCCCCTCGGCCCCCACGCGGCCGCTCCCCTCCGCTCCGCGCCCTCCCCAGGTCCTACCCTTACCCCCGCCCCCACCACCACCACCAACAACAACAACAACAACGACGACAACAACAACCCCAGCGATGCGCCGGCGGACAGCGGCCGCTCCGAGGGTCGCGGCGATGCCGACGGCTCCTCAAGCCACAGCGGCGACAGCATCGACTTCTTCAGCGCCAGGGAGAAGTTCCTGGGCCTGGCGCTGGATGGCCGGGGGGGGCGGGTGGCAGTAGCGGTGCCGTCGGCGGACCGCTCCTCGCAGCCGCGCACGCCACCGCCGTCGTCGCCCTCCCCTGATGAGCCCGGCGAACGCAGGGAGGAAGAGGAGCAGAGGAAGGAGATGAGCCAGGTACATCCCCCCTCCGCCCTTCTCTCTCCACTGTGTTACCGTTCTATTGCGATCGCACCACACATCGTGCGATCGTTTTCAAAGTCTGACGTTATAATATACTTTATTGAAGTGAATGGCCGGCAAGTACTATCTCCCCCTGTACAGTACTAAAACCATATATTATGATGACTAATTCCTGACAATGTCAGTTCCTTCTTCCGCATTAGTGACACTGTTACCATGCCCATGGAGGTATATCTGTAGTTCAACCCTTAAAGTCTGTGTAAACCAAAGGAAAATATGTTTGTCATACTATAGAAAAAGATGTTATTAACCACCCAGCCAAACTTCAATGATTAAAAAAGTCACCATATATATATACAATTAGGATTCTAAAATCATGAAAAAATAAGCAGCAACAAGCAGTACACCTGTAATGCTTATCAGCTGGGTGTGTCTGTTTGTTTGTCGGTCTGTCTGTCTGTCTGTCTGTGTGTGTCATTCTGAGCCATATAGTGACATCACTGCACCATTGATTAATGGGTATTGTACCTCTTGCCCAGGCTCTAGTTACCAATGAGGAAGTCATGGACTGACTGAGCAAATTATAATGGACTACTGCAACACCTTTGCTCTCTGATGCTGCTTTCACATGTACTATACTGACCCCTGCTGGAGGGACAGAGTATATACCATTTGAGACGAGAAGTAATCCAATAACCGTTCCAGTCGATAATATTTAGATTAATATAGTAGCATATTTTAAGGAATGTGTTACTTCAAATATGACTTGCAGAGAAACATTTGCATACTTTATGAGAGCAATTCACAATGAAAAGCTAAAGAGTTGCAATTTGTCTAATCTCTTCACAGATTCCTCCATGCTCCAACGAGCACCACGACAAGGCCATCACCGACACAACCCACCATGACAACGGAGTGTCTGTGCGCCACATCGTCACAGAGATCGAGTCCATATCGCATCTCCCCCCCGCTGCCTCTCCCGCTCTCCCCCCACTCCCCTGCCGCAGCCCCACCCAGCCGTGCCGACCCGACCAGCTTTTGGAGGACCAAGAGACCGGAGAGGTCACTGGCGGATGCGGCGCCAGCGGCGACGGCTCCTCGACCCCGCCCCCCTCCCAGCCCCAGTCCCCCTCCACGCCAGCGCAGGCACCTCCCGATTGGCCGGCGGGCTCGGTGCGCCGGGCCACCAAGCAGCTGGAGCAGCGGCTGAAGCAGGGGCTGGAGCTGTCCCCGGCCGCCCCAACTCCTCCTCCTCCTCCTCACCACCACCTCCCGCGCTCCCCGCTCCACTCCCCCGCTGCTGAACACCCTCGCTGCCCCCAGTCAGAGCCCCTGCTCCCCACCCACGGGGGGCGGGCGGTCGCTCAGGTACAGCCTGCGGTCTCGCACGCCGACGCCACGTCCAAAGACCGAGAGACTCCCACAGAGTCCCGGAGAGACCCCCAAAGACTGGACTCTCCAGACCCAGGTCCCCTCCTCCCCACCAACGCCAGCTCCAGCCAAGGTCCCGGTGCTTGGCTGGACGCTGATGCCACAGACAGCCGCGGAACAGCCGCCATCATGAGTTCAGATACCTCGCCCCAACAACGGCTCCCATCCCCACCCTCCCCGCGGCCCCCGAGTCCAGAGCAGCAGCAGTCGGAGGACTGGCCCAGCGGCCTGCTGAGCGTGTCAGGGGTGACGGTCCAGGAGTCCGACGCGGACGCCGGGCCGGTCCCAGGAGTGTGCAGGAGCCAGGGCTGCAGCCCCTCCTGCGACGCCCGCAAGAAGCTGGCTCACAGCAGCCGGGAACTGGAGAGGATCCAGGAGACACTGAGAGAGCTGCAGGCCTTCCTTCACGAGGGAGGGCCGCCGGAGGGGGAACGGGAGGAGCAAGCAACGGCCCTATTGTCCAGTCAGGGGACAAGAGACAGCCAGGGCTCCAGAGAGGACATGGACACAGAGCCAGATGTGGGGGCCGGCGTGGAGGGCTTGGAAGAGCCCAGGCCGGTGTCGAAGGTCGGTCTGCGACAGGGGCCAGGGGGGGTCACAGAGAGGCAGGGGCTCCGGGACAGGCAGGGGAAGAGCTTCCGGGAGCCGGCGGCGTGGCGGCGAACCGTGGCGCTGGAGGCTCGGATCCGGCAGGCGGGCCTCACGCCGCCGTCCCAGATGAAGCGCTCGGCCTCCCTGGCTAAGCTGGACTGCCTGGAGCTGTCGGCCAACGACCTCAGTGACTGGGACCTGAGACCTCCCAACAGATCCCCCTACTTGCACGCCACGTCCCGGCCGCACCCCGGCCCAGACGACTCCTGGAAGAAGCAGCGGGTGCTGGTTCAAATCCCTCCCGCCCACCAGAACCTCCTGCAGCGCTCCTTCCAGGGAGACGGCTGCGACGGCGCCACCGCGTCTCCCGGCCCGAGGAGAGAGGAGGAGACGGGCGAGAAGAAGGAGGAGGTGGAGGGCCGGGATCAGTCGCCACGGCACCGGCGCCGGAGTTCCACTGAGAGAAAGCCGCATCAGCAGACCGCCACTGTGCTCTACAACACTATGTGACCTCACTGCAGGGGAAGGACCACTACTGGAAGTGTGTGTGTGTGTGTATGTGTGTGTTTGCGTTGTGAGAGTAGCTGTGAGCTCGATTCTCCACACCCAGACTGTCGGTTTACCCGATGTCGAGTAGCAGGGAGCGTCGTGGTCCAGTCTGTACGGACCGCCACCATATTGTTTGGACAAAAGTCGAGGACGGGATACCTCTGCATGTATGCCACTGGATGTGTGCCGGTTTTGTGTGTTGGTGTGTGCACGCTAGTATGAGTATGTATGTCCAATAATGAAATACGAATGTCCAAAACTAATGCTGAACCTGTGTTGTTTTTTTACATCCCCTTTCAGGTGCGTTTTTTTTTTTTCTTTTTTTTACGTGGACCCCTGGTCGGGGTTTCTAAAATACAGACCCAGTTTTCTTAAATTACAAGGAGGGGTCACTTCAAAACATGCACTTTAATCTTGTTTTGACTTGTTTTCTTGTTCCCCCCCCCCCCCCTTTTTTTATTTTTATTAAATACCTTCTTTTTTTGAAATAGCTGATGTTAATACCCCAGAGGAGTATTTTTGCACTGATTTATTACAGCGGGGATTTTTCTGTATTCATTTGCCTGTCTTGATATCGATTGGAAATACACGTCATATTACCAGGACAAAGCTAGAAATTTGTTTTTTTTAACCTGTGTTTTATCCATAAATAAAGAAAATGTGTTTATCCAATTTAACGTGCATCCCTGTTATTCAATTCAGTTTAAAGTATTATGTCTAGTATTAAGAGTTACGCAATATTGACCGCACTTCTTACAATGACGTATCTTGAGAGCCACCTGCTGGTCAATTTGAGAACTGCACAGCCTTTCTAATGGTCAACTGAGCATGTGTGGGCTTAAAGGCCATGGTGCAGGTTAAACACCACTTTCGATTAATGGGTACATAAAGCACTCAAGATATGTATATAAAGTTAGAAATGTCTCCAAAATTGTGTTAAAGTGTAGTTTTTGGTCGTAACGGTTATTTTCAGCGCAATTCGGCGATGACGTCACGTCGGGGAGACGTGGTGGAAGTAGCCTTGTACTAGAACTATGGCGTCTAACTGGGATGAGGAAGAGGTGGCAAGACCCACAAATAACATTTATGTTAGCATAGCCATATAATTTCGAACCGGTCAGAAGTGAGAGGGCGAATGAGAGCCGATGGCCGTCAAAGACAATGAAATGAAGTGTCCTGGTCAGTCGCTAGCTACCATTTAGATCGCAGCAACGAGCGCTGGAGCGGTCTATGAACAGCAGTGCATACAATAACACTTTTTTCCCCATCAGGGTACTGCTTACCGGGAGAGGGAGAGAGTAGTAAGCGTGTCTGTGCGGGCGGTGTCGTCCCATGGAAACTGTGGTGGAGAGCTTGTGCTGTAGGGAAGTGAGTGCGTTTTGGTCGCGGAGCTCACCCCGCGGCCAGCAGATGTAACGTTCCTAACTCAGCATCCAGGATTTGAGGCATGCTGCCTGAATCCGTTTGTGCTAAAGATAACCTACTCACATTTCAGGCAGGATCATGGTCCCCTTCAAGCCAGCAGGCACGAGTATGTTCATTGTTTATGTTTGCTTTGCCATTACTAGACTAGAGATGTGTTGCATAAACATGCATGACAAACAGGTATACAATTAAGTTTCCAACCTACTTATCCCTATAGGCAATACCGGTACACAGCGTACAGGCAGGCTATACGCTGGCCTTATGGCGTTCTCGGTGTTCATAGAAGGAAGCCTCTACCCTCCTGTCTGGTTTCAACCATCAGGCTACAATTTCAGAGTGGTGATTAGACCTATCATGGCTTTCAATGGCCTCGTTTGGATGACAATGAATAAAAACCATATTGGCACATGAATAAAATCAAGTATTTTTCAGTTCAAGAATTGTCATGCTTGTTCTGTTGTGATCGCTCAACGGCCCTTAAAATGTGATAAAATACACAGAACACGTACATTCCAATGAAAACAGTTTATTAGTTTATCCCAAGTATATTACTGAACAAAGACAGGTTGGAAAGTTCCTGATAAAGTAAACAAATCACAAAAAATGGTTAGGCACAAAAAGAATCAACATGTATAAGTGTGGTCAACATGTAAGTGTGGTCTTACCCGAGGGTCAGCTCTCTCTCTCACACACACACTAATATGCATGCATGCATGCATGCATACATACATGCAGTGATATCAAAAGCACATAGAGCAAGACCAAAGACAAAAGCACACACAGAGGTCCTTTTCGGATTATCATTCCTTACTCCCTTTCCTACTAATACTACAAGGAATTATGGGGAAAAGTGTCAAATGGAGATGTAAAGGGAGCATTTTTGCAACATTTCCTTGATTGTAATCTTGTGCGAAAATCAGAATCCGAAAAGGACCTGTAGACAAGGCACTACCAGGTACAATGATTGGTAAGCTATGTTGAATTGTATAAAAGACATTTCATGCAAACAAAATAAATAAAACCACAGCACACACAATGAGCAGCAGGCAGACATGCAGCATGCAGAACCCCTTGCAAAACCACATGGGGTACAGTGACTAAAGACAGGCACAAGAGCAGCGAGGTCCCACCACCAACAACTAAGTAAAAAAAACAAAGCAATAAACAGCACACAAAGAGAAAACATAACATGCAGCATGCAGAAAACCACCACCAAGCCGTTGCTAGCTAACTGCTGGTTCTGCATTAGCCAGTTTTATGCTTTAAAATATTTCTAGGGAGACTATGTATCGCAATAACAATTAATGTCTGTTTGAATCTGTACAATGCCTAAACTTGAATTCTAAATTCAGTTTATATAACAGCTTTGGACTTGGATGTAGATCATATCCATACTGTCAAGTACAATCTGTCTTGTATCTAGTTAAACTTTCAACTTTGTGGGCATTTATCACACCCATAATTAATTGGTATTTTGCATAAATGTAACTCTATGAATGATAAATGTTTAAAGGTATTGGTTGGGATATGTGAGCATTGGAGCACATTGTGGGATCCGAAATACGAGACACCATGTTCCTGTGGAGCATTGGCTGGTTTTGCCAGAAACGTTGGTAGCCACATGATGCACAGACCTGTAAAAAAAAAAAAAAAGAGTAATCAACAGTATATCAGGTTTCAATATAGAGTAAGTACGGTACATTACTGGTCAAATGTTTTCAATGAAACACACATGATGTTTATGATGGCATCATAAACCCACAGCCTAAAGCCTGGTACATACATTGTAAATTAACTGGCAAGACAAATTTGAATGTGGGCAGACAGTCAGGGCTATCACATTTTAATTAGATATTCTGATTTTCTAATCAGATATGGCCTGCTGTGTATACAAAACCTACTATCCGACTTCTCACAACAGGCCGGACAGAGGGCAAACAGGCTCATGAGCACCTCTTGGCAAACAATGAATTTGTCAATGCCACTACAACAAAAAAGAGAGTGGGGGGGGAATTCAATTCTACCAGATACACAAAAAGGAAAATGCAAAGTTGGTCTATGTTGGCTTTAAATTATCTCACTTTTGGTGGGGGTCACAGGTGTGAGATGGCTCCTCCTCACACAATTCCTCCTCATCCTCAGACATATGTCCTCCAGGCACCCACGATGAATCGCTGATGACAGACGGATCATCTTCATCATCGGTCTGTTCAGGACTAGTGAGGGGGGTGGAAGTTTGGGTCTGTGTCCCCACACTGAACATCTTGGGCTTCAGGTTCACCTGCACAGCTGTGGCAGAGGTAGTAAACATACCCAAACATATGACAATCATGGCAAATCTACGTGGTTATGTTTTGACATAGGCTACGTATTAATTTCATCTGTGTATGGAAATGTCCTGTATGCATAGATTTTGGAAACGTATGTTTTAGACAGCATATCGACCACCCAAAATACAACATTTACCGTGAGACCTTCCACGGGGCTTCACATTGCACTGTGTCCCAGTGTCACAAGTGGAGGGCAAGGGGTCATTCACGTCGACACTGTCCGCGGTCTCCTGCTGTGCAGCATCGATCAACATCTTGCGCAAACAAATTCAAAAGGGTCAGCGACACAGTCACGTTTAATACATAAAGAACCGTTATAATAGTCAAACACACACGCGCTGTTGTGAAAGCCGCTTGACGATCACCAGTGATCCAAACAAACACTAGCCATGGTGCTTTCTAGTTAGATACGACAAGCTTTTGGACATTTACTTCAGGACAATTTAGTTTCATGAATCACGAAATGTGCTTTTCTAATCTCAGTCTGATCATGACTGTAGTGGCGGCGGTGTCAAAGGGAACACGGTATAGTATGCACAGGGTTAGCTAACGCGCAGATAAACAGTACATGCATTATCATGAGGCTTACCGTAGCATCTCTGCTTTCTTGGTGCCTCTCGGTGTGGTAGCGGCAGGCGGAGAGGTGCTGTGCAGACGGCCCGGTGGTCGGAATCAGCTTTGCCAGCCTCTCGGTCTTCAACCCGAGTGATACCATTCTGGCGTCCTCTTCGTCGTAGTCCTCCTTGAAATGCGCGCTGCAAATCTTGGTATTGGCGGTGACGGAGGTCATTGAAAAATGTGCCCGCCTAACAAAGTGGACCCACTGTCGAAGGGTTGCCTTGTCCTTCGGGAAGCCATGGAGCTGTGTCCAGTTTACAACCGGCACAAGCACAGTAGCCCGGCATTATACCGGTTCGAGGGTGTAGCTATCTAGCTATCTACGCTATCTGTCTATGCTACGCTATGCTATCTGGCTATCTCTCTCCATGTATCTATTTATCTATCGTTCTATGCTGTCTATCTATCTGTCTATCTATCTATCTCTCTATCTAGGCTATATATATGTATTTATCTGTATAATCTGCTGAACAATCTCTTACTAGTCTCTCTCTACTCGTCTCTCTCAATGGTCTCACGGCGGGCTTTGGTCTGTTGTCTCCCCGATGTGACGTCATGCAATGCATTGTGGGGGAAATGAGAATCAATCGCGAACTGCTAAAATATAGACGGCTAAAAACCAACTTTTTTGTATTATATTACGTTTTGTGATACCCAACAACATCAAATACAATGAATAACAGTTTAAATGTTTATTACCAACAAGCAAATACGCAGATTCATTAGAAAATTAAACCTGCACCATGGCCTTTGACAAACGACCCTGGTCTACGTGGCCTAAACTATCTCACACTTTGAACCTCAAGCCATTGGCTGTGCTCCATATTCATTGTTTGTTCGTTTGTTGATTTCATATTGCACGGTGACCATAGGAGTCCAGTCCAGTTGGGTTTAGCGCAGACGGCTTCCTGTCAGAAGGGTTTTCCGTCCAGTCCTTTAGTGGGAGGGTTATTTCAGGCTGGCATTTTACCTACCGTTTGATCTGGGTAATTAAACTCACTGGGATGTGGGCCACCAGGGCCCCTGGTGGGTCTCTCTCTCTCTCTCTCTCTCTCTCTCTCTCTCTCTCTCTCTCTCTCTCTGGAAAATGGATATGAACACAATCTAATTTCTACACTGAAATGGGAAAGTCAGTTGAATGTTTTGCTATTACAGGTGACTGTCATGCTTATAAAAAAAATCACTGTGAACATATTGCAGACGGGAGTTTAATATAGATGACGTCAGTGTTTTATTGGCGCAGCGACAGGATCGACGCTCTTCCTGTGGTTTTAATGGTTTTTATGAAACATGGTGGGCCCATTCCAGCCCGACACCGCCATCAGACCATGAAAAAACAGCAGCTAGCCTACAAAAGACCAAGGAAATAAGCTGCATAGTTGTCGTAATTCATGTCGTCCAAAAAAACACGAGTTTGCGTGGTTTCATTTTCTTCAGGCGCTTTAAATCTTCGTTCTCGGGCTCCGCGCTCGCGTCCAATCACAATGCGCTCGTGCTCATTAGCTCTCAATTAAGTCCACCTGTCTCACCGACGCCTATATAAGCCGCACACCCCTGGGCCCGCGGTTTCTTTGTTGCTTCGGACTGCGGGATATTAGCAGCTTTTAGAAAGTTAGCGGGTTTTTTTACGTTGACCGAGTGCGACTCAAAAGGCGTTTCTCGCGTGTTTGCTTTTGACTGAAAGATCCGGATTAACGTAGCCGCTAACGAGGGACTAACAGCGGTGAGTAACCTGATTTAGTTTGGACTGTGGGCTTCAGGATAGCCGTGTTGTGCGAGAAGGAGAGTGGGGTGGGCGCGGGGTCCACTCTCCACGATGGCACGTGTCCGTTGTGCGGGAGCAGGGCTAACGCTGCTGCTACCGCTAACCCTGTTCTTGCTTGCGTTTTTTCCGCCATTAAAGTAAACGTGGCTTTGTTGATTTGTATCGTGTTTAGTGTCGCGTTGCGTCGTATTGTGTTCGCCGGGTGTGGACGAGCTGACTGTCTTGACGCTGCATCCCTCCGTATCATCGATAACCTCATTGTGTGCGCTGGGATAAGTGTCCTATGGGAACGGTGACAACTAAATGGAGAATCTGTGGGAATTCTGTAGCAACTATGGTGGAAATGCTCTGCTGGGCATTGATGCAGGGTGTCACAACTTGCTGCTCAAATGCCACCAACTTCCAAGTCAGCACAACTCTTTGGTTCAGGCATTTTCACAATACACAGTGCCTGTCTTTTGGTATGCATTGCCCCACATTGACGTCTACCGATGATGCCCTGCTGGTCCGAGACGGCACCTTGATGTCATGCAGCCTGACGAGCTACAATGTCTGCTTAAAGGTGCGCTATGCAACTCGGTTATTCCTCCGCTGTTTCTGGGTTTTCGCCGGAATTGG